>JAPFQT010000336.1:0-180284 GCA_027627225.1 Congeria kusceri
TTTCCGTCCTGCTCCAAATTGATTCAGCAACGGAGGTCAAACGTTGTTATCTTGTTATAATACTACACTCAACAAAAAAGTATCTACTTATATTATTTTTTTGTTTGATGCATGTATGTAATATTTAAACAATACATTAAGTCAGTGGAACTTTCACTAATTTTTTTTTTCAAAATCAATTTCAGATTCATAATAAACCACAAAACAATATCTTAGCAGGTGTAAAAATGGAAATCATAGAGCAGTAACGTGTGAGAAATTAATACATTGTCGCCCTCGTGCAATAAAACGTTCCATTTTCTTCAGTCTTGCTCGCATCATACCACCAGCCTGGGCCCATATCCACAAAGCTCCTTAGTGAAAACTTAAGTAAATTTCTGAAAATAATAAAATTCCTTAAGTATGTGGCTGAGTTATTTAAATTTTATTTTGTTTTCAATGGTTTATTTTACCATATTGAAAATAGACAACATTGGGTTTTCATAGAAAACTATTTGATTGTTTCACTTTAGTATGACTTAAGTTAAGATTTTCCTTCGGAGCTTTGTGGATATGGCCCCAGGATTCGCCCGTCCATATTTAAAGGTGACAATGCAATTTTACAGGATTTTACGAACGGACTATCCACACAATATCAATTGCAATTAAAGAAATACACAAATTGTGTGCACATGTGCATGGCATACTAGCAAATCAAAGTTTTGGGCGGGTTATTCGGTATTGAAAGATACAGTAAAGGAAGCACGTACTTGAAATCACAAGCGTAAGAATATGCTATTTAAAATGATAATCATAATATAAAATCTAATAAGTATTCGTGATTTTAAGACATAGAGGTTAAAAAGTGGATACTTTCTTTCTTGTTTGGACTATCTTCTCTGTGATTTTCATTTCTACACCTGTAAGTTTTTGTTTTGTGTTTAACCATAAATATGGAATTGATGCAGAAAAAATGCTATTGAAAGATGATTAAAATTACATTGACTTTATTTTGTATTACCGGTAAATATTACATAGTTATCGCAAAACGATGAAATATATTAGTGGATACTTTCTCTTTTGTTGTTGAGTATATAATATGTCAACTGTCAGAAAGATATTAATTACTGCACCTATAGTAGATTACGCATTTTATGTTGTTGTGCGAATTCCGTAAAGTTGTGTTCTATTATTTAGAAGAGGGATAAACGCATGCAATGATTTGTCAGTTAATACGTCGCACATCCTCAATAATGACATTTTTCACACAGTGTAGAAGTGGCGGAGATTATCAGTCGCAACTGTTCGGTCAATCCCGTCACTGGCTAGATTACACATGCCCAATGATCAAAGTGGGCGTATATGGTCCGACGGTTATTTCATTATGTGTCAAAACAATGGAGCTGGGTTATGAAGGTAATCATTTATTCCGATAAAATAATTTGCTTAAGATAGTTCGTCAAACTTATATTTTATGTAGTTGTATTGTTGGAATAGTTATCAGTACTCGTATTTTGTTACAATCGAGTGTTAAACTTGGTGTTATTTACTGAGATGATATAATGACAGTAAACATTTACACGTTTTCAATGTCTTGCTTATAGCTTATATTGATGGTGTAATTAGTTTATTTTCTGGGATTTTTTATAGTAATAAAATCCTTACTTTAAAAACGTTTACTGTACATTTCCTGTACAAAGAACTACCAGTAAAGAGGAAATAAATCGCGGTTCACCAAAATAGTAAAACGAAAGGAATAATGCAGCTCAAATGAACGTGCATGGTTTGTATTTACTTCGATAGCATTCAGAAATACCAAATGCATGTGCACTAAGAATAACATCGAATTATAGATACATGTTTATCAAATCAAATTGTTAATAGTTTCTTCAAGCAGTTTGGTGACATTCCCGCAACCCCGTTATCACCATAGTATATTTAATAGATAACATTATTTGATAAAGCTTAGTACACCGCAAATACTTAACAAGCTTATGTTAAGGTCAGTAAAATATACTCTTTAAAAAAAAACTTTAAATTGTTGTAAATTCGTATGATTGTTGTTTTTTTTAAATTTTATTAGCAAAGGTGTAAAAATTAGTACAATGAAGATTCGTTCCAAACCTCCAAAGGTTATCATATGGTTATCAAAGTAAAGCATTTAAGAAAATGATTGAAAGTCGCTAACTTACACAGCATTAATCTAAGCATTCTTCAAATGTACATACACTTATTTTATTACTTTTACATTGTTTCGTAAACCTTGCGGTTTTTGCCTAAATTATACGAAATTATTTCAGTTTTATTCTGAACAAATATAACACAAACATGCAACAATGAGCGAGTGGAACTATGACTATTATCTGTAAATATGTTATATGCTTCAGGTACTTCTCTGTGTTTCTAGACGACCGGTATCAGCCATAACAACCTCTACCTGAATTCAGATATACATTTTATACAATAATAGTACTATTTATATATAATGGAAGGTCAACAAGAATCACCTTCGGAACAGACGTGCGATCCGTGTTTAGTCGAAGGAAAGAAAGAAAAACCAAAACATTTCTGTGTAAATTGCTTAGAATATTTTTGCATCACCTGCGCCAAATACCACCGGAAGTACAAACAGTCACGTGATCATACTATTCTTGATGATTTACCAAAGGATACTATCATTTATGAAAAAATACAAAAGTTTTCCCGTTGTATTTTGCATCCGGAAATCGAGATAGACAAATTCTGCACGCAACATGATGCGATGATTTGTCATTATTGTTTCAAGTATATGCATAATACATGTGAAAATGTTGTTTATATTGAGGAGTGTCAAAAGGGAAATATTGAAGCTATACATTGCAAGCTTGTCGAAATAAAGACTAGGTATTTGACACAGAAAACGGTACTGGCAAAGAAACTGGCAGAACTTCGGGTTAATAACTCAGAAGTTAAGAACAATATCAAGAAATTTGCACAACAAATAAGAGAGGTAGCAGACAGAGCAGAGCGATCTTTAAACGAAACTCACGAATCACTTGTTTCCCCAGCGTTTGAGGCCATAATACAACGCCTTGAAAGGATAGAAGAAAACGAGGAGAAATTTAATGAATGCAAAACGTTTCATGATATAATGTCTAATATAAATTTTTCAAAGAAAGATCAATATATTTTGCTTTGCAAATTAAACGAATTGTTGAATGATTCAGTGTTACAAGAAAATGTACAAGCTGGGATATGTCCACATGCAAGAATGGTTACGCCAATACATATACAAGAGCTCTTTGAAGGACTTTTAAAATGCGACGTAAAATTGTATACTAATGAAGAGTTAGCACAAGAAAAGTGCAGCGATGAGGAAACTAGTTCTGATTGTTGTAATGCTTACGCGAATGCAGATGATATGAAAACCGCAGAAAGTGATAAAATTACACACGTACACGGAAATGTACTAAATTGGAGCACTGGTAAATCAATACAGGCAGAAGAAAGTTTATGTCATTCGCAAATCGGAGACACTGTGAAGGCTGTACAAAATCAATTACTGGTAGATGACAACGATAATTACCCATTTTTGACGATGATCTTCGGTACCAAGAACAAAGTATTTGACATTCATAGAACAGATAAGATTGAAACAGGAGTGTGTAATATCGTGACATTGGAAGTTTTATCCGATGGACGAATTATTTTAATAGATAATGGTCAAAATGTTCTCAAGCTTTTCTCTGCTGAATTAACGTTTATTTCATGTATGGGCTTAAACCATAAACCTATGGATATGTGCGTTGTAGACGATAAAGAGAACACAACATTCGCGGTGGCAGTGTGCTTTGAAGGCTGCAATTATATACGCATAATTGAACATTATATGGACTTTAAAACAACAAAAAACATTCAGTGCAAAGGCACTATTTTAAGTCTAACAATGTTTGTTCCCGATATCTTAGTTCTGGCATATGATAAAAATAGAAGACAAACGGATCATATAATACAAGTAATCAAACCGACAACAGGGCCTATTCGCTTTGATTTCAATGTGCCTAGACGAATGGTTACCAAAACCGGATCGAATATATGTATGCACGAACTGTTTATAATTCGATCATGCGCTGCTGCCAGGCGAATCGTTTTAGCATCATGCATTGAAGTATATGTTTTCATCCTCTCTGAAGGCAATTCAATAGAAAAAAGGTTCCAAAAACCAGTACAATGTGATTGGTTTTACCACCGATTAGGGAATATACTTGTGTCTTCTATTACGGATGTTAAGATGGACCTGCAAGGAAATATTTACATTTGTGATCTGAAAAGCGGTATACATCAGATTTCTGCGAAATCACACAAGGACCGTCGCATTCTCTTTCGAGACATCGGAGATATATCTTCAATATTAATTGACATGCCTCGGAGGCGTATCTTTTTATGTCACGAAAATACATCATTGGCGTCTGTTTTTCTCATGCAGTAGTGCGGCACATAAATTGACTTTAAACCCATCATTTTCGCCAACGCTCTTTAACTGTAATGTTATTTCACCCATTGACATGTAGGACATGACAGTAGTCAATATGTGGTGTTGAAGGTCGTACTACAGAATGATAACTATTCAATATTTAGTCACGCAGATTGGCGATCAAAGTATATGTGATATATATATATACAATCGGTATTAATACAATGTTGTGCATCCTTTGATTGTAAGAAGAAAATCGTGATTGTTTAACGATGTGTGAATATCTACATCAAGCTTATTCAGTGTTGAATATTGACTTCGTGTTTTTGGCACCCCTTTGTAAAATTATGATATTCAAAACATGTTGACAGATTCACCCTGGCAGCCGCACCCTGGGATACCAGGCGATATCACCCTGGGTCGTTGCGGATGAGATGACGAACAATGTAATGACCTCGATGCTATTATGTAAGTAATTTAATGAAACACATATATAGATTGGATGTCACTGGTAAAAATCTTGATTTTCCTAGCAAAAGCTATTCATGATCCTGACAGGGTTCAGACGTGTTTTTTTTGACACTCATAGTTACTGACTATATCTGTGGGTTTCCGTTCGATTTTCGAGGATTTCTCTATTGCAGGATGCGACTACGATATGTGCTTGGATAAAGTTGTGTTGAAATTAAAACAGGATAAGAAATAAAGGATTTTAAGGAGCTTTCTGCAAAAGTATCATATTTTCGTGGTTTCAATATCTGTTTATAGTGTGTCAGTGTTGGTGAACATATATCAGCTCGAACCCGAAATCAAGCCTAGGGATTATATCTTTACAATCTGAAAATTGCCGAAGGCAAGCAAATATCGTCTATCGACCGGGGTATGGATAATTGCTATTACCGTAGTGCGCGCACTGAAAGAGTGGCAATTTAACAGTGATCACTTAGCATATGATAAGTGGTAATGGGCAAATCGGGAAAAAAACGCTCCAAAGAAGAGGCGTCACCAAATTATGCCAATGATCAACCCGACAAACTGCACATAATGGCAACCAATACGCCAGCAGCCATTAATCCAACAGCATCATCACCTACGCTCTATGGTACCCCCGTAGCGACAGGAACGTTTATGCCGCCCCACCTCCAATATCTGGCGCAACAGAGCCCTACGCAGTTCTCTTACATGTTAGCGCCAGCCTCGCCACAATATGCCAATCAAGCTAGCACTACTACGCAAATGGACCTAGATATGTATAAAACAATACTCAGTAAATTGAATAGCATCGAATCTACCCAAAAGCAAATGCAATCAAAACTATCAAAATTAGATCAAATTGAAACTGACGTAAAAACCATCTCGAACAAGTTATCCATGGTTGAATCGAAAGTAGCTTCGTTAGAATCCAAATTTAATGAGTCAGATAAAAGGCTTTCTGATATTGAGAAAAGTCGTTCCTTTGACAGTAATACAAGTGATGAAATGAAAACGAATATGGATGCTTTGTCAAGAAATATAACTTCTCTACGGAATGAAAACATCGACCTAAATGAAACCATAATCGATCTCCAGGCAAGATCAATGCGTGACAATTTACTCTTTTTTAATTTCGAGGAAGAAATTAGCTTTGAAGGCCGAAAGTCTGAAAATTGTGCTGAAAAAGTTTTTCTTTTTTGTGAAAATAATTTAAGAATTGAAAGCGCAGCTTCACAGATGAAAATCGACAGGGCACATAGGCTAGGGCCTTATCAACATGGCAAGAAAAGACCAATAGTAGCCAAGTTTAATTACTATGGTGACAAAGAGACCGTGAAATCAGCGGCACGGGAAAAGCTTAAAGACGGTAATTTCCGCGTGAGCGACCAGTTTCCAAAGCAAATTCAAGAACGCCGAAAGAGTCTATCCTATGACTCGCTGTACATCGAACGTGTCAAATACACACATGACCGTCCACCTTCTGGTCCAGTACCGGAACTGCCCCCACGTGGCCGACGCGAATACGGAGGGCAGCGTCTTAATAGCACCGGAAGCCGCCAGGACCACGAACTCCCGACTGGCAATTAGGGAGACGATCGGAAGCTGCTTACTGTTTTATCCTGGAATGTGCAGGGTCTTGTTTCGAAACTTGAGGACAGCGATTTTTTAAACTTCATTAATAAACATGACATATTAATATTTACAGAAACTTGGAATGCAAAATCAACAAATATCCATATCGACAATTTCGAGTGTTTCTCATGCCCACGTCCGAAGTCCAACCGAAATGCGAAAAGACATAGCGGAGGTGTAATATTTTACTATAAATCAGTTTATCAGGGTAACATTGAAGTTTTAGATATAAACGAAAAAGGGATAATTTGGTGTAAACTACTTAAATCTTTCTTCGGTTTTGAAAATGATGTGTATATTTGTTGTTGCTATATACCTCCAGCTGAGTCCACTGTGTACAGTAACATAAATTCCATACTACAAGATTTTGATTTTTTTGATCAAATATCGATCGATTTAAAAATATTTAGTCAACTTGGTGATGTCATTTTAACAGGAGATTTTAACTCGCGAATAGGTCAAAGGTCGGACGTGATAGATAATTTAAATCTCGACCGCTACATTAATATGCCTGTGCCCGATGTTCCTGTTGATATTATACCGCAACGATTATCGGCGGATCAGCAAACGAATACGTTCGGTAATAAACTTCTTACGCTTTGTAAAGAAAATAGTGTGTTTATTGCTAATGGGCGTCTTGAACCAGGACTCTACACATGTTATAATTTTTGTAGAAATACTTTAGGTGCAAGCACTGTTGACTATGTGATAGTAAATTACAATATGTACACGTGTATAAGTAATATGAAGGTACTTGATTTGAACGAATTTTCTGATCATTGTCCGATTGAATTTACTTTGCTTTGTGATAAATGTATAACGTACAAACAAGGCCACATCTTTGAAAAGATAGATTGGAAACAAAATAATATAGATTTGTTAAATAACACTTTAGAAGAAAAAAGGTACATTTTTGATGAAATTACAAATAATTTGTTATCGGAGCGTGACAATCTGGATAGCTGTATCGATGCTTTATCGACTACTATTTTTGATATCTCTTTTCAGCTTAACGGTAAAACTGTACATACAGGCATTACCAAACGTAAAAATAAATATGTGAAGAAATCCTTGTGGTTTAATGAGGCATGCAGACAAAACAAAAAAGAGTTCTATGAATGTAGGAGAATCTCTAAACGTTATCCCTGTGCCGCAAACAAGATTAGATTTTTAGATGCCAGAAACAAATATTGCTGCGTCAAAAGGGAAGCAAAACGCGAATATTACAATAAAGAAAAACATACATTAGCAAAGTTAAGCAAAAACAATCCAAAACATTTTTGGCGATATATAAACAAATATAAAAATAAAAATATTTCAAACAGTAATGATATCAACATGGATCAATTTTTAAACCATTTTAGACAATCATCGAATACTGCACATAGCAGTACATTTAATGCTAATGACACTAATGACTTGAATTCGTCGCCTTCCGTTGAAACGCTTGATTGTGCTTTTACTGAAGACGAAATAAGAAACACGATTTCTAACATGAAGCGTAATAAAAGCTGTGACTTGTTCAACAATGTAGCCGATTTCTTTATTGATTCGAAAGATTTTATCGTACCATATTTAACTATAATATTTAATTACATTTTTGATCGTGGTATTTATCCAGATTCTTGGTGTAAAGGTGCTATAATACCAATATTTAAAAAAGGCGATAAGAAGGATCCTTCCAATTATAGAGGAATCACTCTTGTTAACGTTATTTCAAAAATATATTCATTATGTTTACGAAACAGAATTAACAACTGGTGTGAGGAAGAAAATGTACTTAATCCACTTCAATTCGGTTTTAGAGACAAACGAAGTAAAACCGATTGTATTTATATCTTACACAGCATTATACAAAATGTACTATTGCAGAAACACAAGTTATATTGTGTTTTCATTGATTATGAAAAGGCATTTGATACAGTTATACACGAAGCTTTATGGATAAAATTGATTGAATCTGGTCTTAGTTGCAAAATGATAACAATGATAAAAAGTATATATGCAAATGTTAAATCATGTATAAAAAACACTCAGGATTCGTCATATTCCGACTTCTTTAATGTCTCTCTTGGTGTTAAACAAGGGGAACCTCTGTCACCTCTACTTTTTATATTGTTTATAAATGATATTAAAGATTGTATTAATGTTCAAAATTTTACAAATGATGATTTGCATTTGCTTTCAGTTTTTATGCTATTATTTGCGGATGATATTGTTTTATATACTACTAACCCAGTAAGTCTTCAGAACCAACTTAACGAAATATACCTTTACTCTTCTAAATGGGGTCTTAAAATAAACGTTAATAAAACGAAAATATGCATATTTGAAAAACGAAAAAGCAGGTGCAACTATTCATGGTCAGTAAATAATGAACGTATTGTAATTGTTGATTTTTTGTGTATTTGGGTGTAAAATTTCACTACACTGGAAATATGTCCAACACTGTAAAAATATTAAATGAACAAGCACTAAGAGCATATCATCATCTTGTATCTATTTTTAGCCGTGTCAAATTAGATATCAAAACCAAACTAGCTCTATTTGATTCATTAGTAACACCAATTATACTATATGGTTCTGAAGTATGGGGCATTTATGACAACCCTGATATTGATAAATTACATTACAAATTCTGCAAAAATATTCTTTGTGTAAAACAATCTACTTCTAACTATGCTGTACTCGGTGAATTGGTTAGATTCCCTTTAGCCGTTATATGCAAACTTAGGGCATTACGTTATTGGATGAAAATTGTAAATAACAATAACTCATTATTATACCAAGTGTTCATGGATCAGATCAATATATTAACTAATTTCAATTGTACGAACAACAAACTATGGTGCAAATCTTTGAAATCAACTTTAGACAACCTAGGTTTTGGCTTTATGCTTAATACACCAGATATCACAGGTGACATTGCATACATGGTAACTCAAAGACTAAAAGATCAATTTGTACAAGAGTGGAATGATAAATTAGCATCACAGCCCAAAATGGAATTCTACTTAAAATTTAAAAAAAGCTTCGAATATGAAAAATACCTTGATTGCATTCACATTGAAAAGGCCAGAATTCATATGAGCAAATTTCGATTAAGTTCTCATTGTCTTGAAATAGAAGTTGGCAGATATAATAGATTAACCCGACAAGAACGCAAGTGTAAACTTTGTAACCAAAATGTATGTGAATCAGAATATCACTTTTTACTGTGTTGTCCATTATATAACGAATTGTAAACAAAATATAATATCAGGACATCCTGGCCTAACATAAATAAATTCATTTCAATGATGTCTAGCACAAATGTTATAAAACTCAAAAACATGTCAAAATTTTTGGTAGAAGCTTTCAAACTTAGATGTGAGAATATAATCGTTTAGCTGCTTCTTAATTGCTTGTTTACTAACAAAAACGTACTATATTGTAATATGTACTGTTACTGTTTGTTTATATGCAAATGTTTCTTGAATCTCATATGTATTCATCTTTAAATACGTTATAGTGTATGATTCCCTGTCTCGGCCATATTTTTTTGCATTTGTGTATATGTATTTGGCCAAAGGCAGTTTGCCGGATTGCCAATAAACTTTTGAATTTGACTTTGGAAAGTGAAACTGGTGACACGAGAAAACAATAGTCAAAGGCGACAGATGTACAGTCGCATGCGGAACAATGTACTAATTAGAAACATTCCGAAAGAACATGAACCTTACGAGAAACATTAAAATGTTATGAAAGATGAGAAAGCACAGGATAGTGTTAAAGGCATTCATTTTGAACGTATGCAACGTTATTATTGGTTCAATGTTGGCAAGATTCCGCAAAGCGGTCTACGGAATCCATGGCCGTCTAGGTTGGACTTTCTGTACTGAGATATAATATTCTCGAGCAAAATTAGGAAAAGTGCTTTTACTGATTTATTTGTAAATATTTTACGATTGTCTTATGTGAGTTGGAGGTGTAATAATAGGTGTTATTTTTAAACCAGTATAAATGCTATAATGTACAAATTCATTCAGTTGAATTTCAGAAGACAAAATCCATTTGGTACTTAGTTATTATATTAAGGGAAATCAAACTACGTGAAAGTAAAAGTTATTGTACGTCAAAGTTATTGTACCAGTACTTTGCAGACAGTTCTGTCCTGCAACAATTCAAAGGTATCATTGCTTGAATTGTTTACTTACACACATGCTCTCGTTTCTGTTTTAATGTGTCGTATTTAAATGCATGGAAGCGTACACGTGCCGCTATTGTTTTTTTTTCGGTTGTTATTTCTTATCCATAAAAGGCTGGTTTATGTGTTATGTTCACATACGTAAGAAAATTCCGCTGTTGCCCTAGTTTTTCCTATAAACTAAATATGGATAAATAGTTATTGTCACGTTCAGTACAGTATATGGCCCACACTGAGATATGCATTATATTTCAATGAACTAAATATGTATAAATAGTTTAATTATTGTCATTGTCAGTACAGTACGTGGCCTATACTTAGACATGCATTATACTTCAATATGTTGCATATTGTTCTAACGATTCCAAGTGATTGAAGATATGTTATTTGCTAAAAAAAACACATTCATAGACACACACACACGCACGCACACGCACACACACACACACACGCCGCGCATACAAGCCAATTATAATTCATGCATAATTATCTAAACATTATTTCCCTTGTAACTGGTTTACGCAGCATATTATAAAATCTGTTTAACTGCTATTTATACATTATTGGATTTTTGTTATTATCATATATTTGCTGTTGTTGTATTTGTGTGTTCATTGCTAAAATATAAATGTGTCTTACATTGTATGATAATACTAATTGTTCATAAAACATATTTAGTATGTTGCTCAAATATAAATGTGTCTTTACATTGCAGAATTATAAATAACTGTTCATAAAACATGTCTAGGATTATAAATAATTGCTCATAAAAATATGTCTGCAACATACATATGTGACTAGAAGCTAAGCAAAACTTTCATCCACTATATTGCCTATGTTTCATTTTTAATGTATTTGTGTTTCAAATACATGCATAAGTGTAGTTACCAAATACTGAATAGTTCATGCATGTTCCAAAGCTGATTTTTTAATTCAGCTTTAAATGATTTCTTGGTGAATAACTTTATTCTGAGAATAATATGTCTGTAAATGTAAATATACTATTTGCTATTTTCCGAGCATTTGAATTTACCACTTTTACAGTACCTTCAAGCTAGAATAGCATATACTTAATATACTAAAACAGCTTCTATGAATGTCTAAATAACTGCGGTTACAAAAATAAAACATTCTTCACTTAACACAATTATAACTTAATACTATAAATAATACATTCTTAAAACTGCTTCTTTTTTCCTTTCGATTGAAGCTCATATATGTTAAAAGACAATCGAAATGAATGTTTAACTATTTATAATAAGCTATATTACGAAATATATGTTAAATTTTCGATTTTGTTTGTGTTGTAGGTATATGTATGCTTGTCATAGTCTGATTGTATATTATGTGTACTGTTAAAAACAGTTTTCACTTTCTTTCCGAATATACATTTTTAATTAATGATTTTTTCTTAATGCTTTTGCATATAGGAAACACCTTGCTTTTATCCTTAATAATAATAAAACCGATTCCTTCTGTTATATGTGTCTTAATATTATCAGTATGTTTTTGTACTGCTCTCAGATAGGTTTAAGCATTAAAAACAATCTAACATTCTACATTTAACAAACAGTTACTAAATTGTATGCTTGTTGCAGTACAGAAAATTGTAAGATCATCCTTTTAGCATTTTTGTATAATATAACAATATAATTCATTTATTTGAAAGTGAGTGTTGTACAGATACGATTTACAGTGCTTTCTTTAAATGATTTATGTACAGATCCACTGCACTATATTGTATAGTTGTATATGTGTATTAGTCGTTGTAAGTTTCTTGATTAAGTTTTATGTACACATAAACTCTTCCTGTCATTACTAGTATAAACTTTTCCTTTTTACTTGTATGTAGTATATAGCAATACATTTCCAGTTATTGAAAGTGTGGTGTGTATTCTTTATATGTTTTATGTACAGATCTACTGCACTATATTGTAAAGTGGAATGTGTGTACTTCGCATTGTAATGTATTGTTTCAGATTTATGTACACTCTTCATTACTTGTTACTTGCATTTACTCTTCATTTTAAATTGTGTCAATATATATAACAATAATTATCTCGCTATGGTTAATATATATGGTTGTATGCATGCTTGCCGATGGCATGAGTACGAGTCTGTTTGTATTTATTGATTTGGTGCATACATTTGTACATTCATCTTTGCTATAAGTACAATAGTATATTCTTATTTCAAAATGCATTGCAAACCTGTACAATACCTTGTATATTATTTCTATATAAATTTATGTTATGTTCCACAGATATTATGTCAATATCGCATAACGTATGTCAACCCATATTTTGCATTGTTTTGCTGACACTTTTAGCTTTGTTTACTGTTTCAGTTCTTTATTCTACTCGTATATAATTGAGTGTATACCATAAATTCACCATTCAGCTAAGAAATGATCTAATATCTTGTGGCAAGTCAAAATCCCTAGCTCGTCGATCTTCTAACTTTTAGTTATGCATATATTAGTTTTCCAACTTTTCCCCTTTTCGTATCTTTTTCTCTTAACCCCCCTCAAAACTTCGCATGTAACAGATATCTAGGTGATCATCACCTTCATGTGAAAATACATACGAGTAATATCAGCGACAAATTGACAACGTATCAGGCTTTCCTTGTCCTCATCAGCTCAATTACATGATGATTAAACACAACACACATCCAGCAAACTTTGTCATGTCATTTTTCATACTAAGGACTGAGTTTCCTTTTATTATCACACATGCTATTTGCCCTGTGCTTATTGTTTAATAAACTCTTCTTGATATCTATCAAATACCATATCACGATATCTAATAATCAAGCTTCATTGATCAAACACCATACTTATACGTATGTTACAAGCTTCAACGCTGAATCCAATGCGAGATTTTCTATACAATTAGTGGGCATATTATTCGTATTGTCGTATAGTCTATATTTAGTTATTTACAAATAATTGTATCCCGATCAGGTGATATACATCCAGATCCCGGCCCTTCGTCAGCCGAATCAGTGTAAGTTTTGCTGAAAGTAGTATTCTAAATTCTATGCAAAATATGTTGTCATTTGTTTATTACAACGTTAAAAGTATTGCCAACAAAACAGATCTTTACTCACGTTTAAACTCATTCGATGTTACAGCCTTCACTGAAACGTGGCTCTGTAGCGCAACTTCTTCCAGTGGCATTTGCTTTCATGGTTACCATTTAGGCCACAACAAAGTGATCGTTGTTCTACGGATTTTTCCAAAAAACAATTGAGCGAGCGAGCAAAATATTTTTTTTCCATTTTCAATACAATCGGAGGCGAGCGAAAAGCGCAAAATAAAAAATATCATTTCTTGCCCATAATGATTTAAAATTCTGCTAAACGCCAACATAACTTGATATTGGGTCAATAACTTCGTCTTCATCTGCTCTGGTCCATAAATTGTTTTGTCAAAATAAATATATATATATAATAAACTAAGCAACTAATTTCTCCATTTCTTCTTCGACCATGCCCTGCAAAGGGTTTTGTCATATATGCATATTTAGTGGTTTGTAACCTGTTGTTCATGATGGTGTATATATTCGTAAAATAAATGTAGTTTGTTGCACATGTCTTGTTAATTGCAAATAAAGCGTTTAAACTGATATAAATTAATATCTAAAAGACCACGCAACATAACAGGTTTCGTGCAACAAGTCTTCAATTGTGATTCTGCTATTAAATTAACACCAGGCAATACATACTAAATAGCCTTATCTTTACTATAAGAAAGTAGACCTTATAAAAAGTATTTGTCATCATCAAAATAGATATTTTATACACCAAGTCATTCACTACCAACAGTTTAATAACATGAATATGAAATGTCATACAATAAACACAAGACAATTTAGGAATGACTAGTTCTGTATCTTTAAACTACACGACGAAACAACTGGACGCCACCATTTTTTAAAAACGTAAACCTGGGCTCACACTGGCTCTTATTTTTCTTAAGCCAATTTTTTAATCGACCCGCAACATCGTTGCGTGTTTCCATGTCAGGGAATGTTTATATCTTATTGTTTTAATTGTTATAAAATTATACTTAATTGTGCTGTATATTAATTTCATTATGGCATTCATAAAAGCATTAGTATATTTAGATTTGTATATTAACATTTATTTGTTAATTGTTGATTGTAGTAAACTTGGATAATTATTTTTTATGTCAACATACACAGTTACACTGTAAAAATATCTACACGATGTTAACAAAATATATATCCATAAATAAATTGAAATTAATAACTAACATAATGAATTGGCTTGCCCTGTTAAATGTACCTGAATATATAAAAGCTGAACAAAAATATACACACAACAGATACCTTCAATAAAAATGTACATGTCAAAAACAACTTAATTATGTGGATATTAGAAATAAAAAATCAAGGACAAACCGCTGGTCAAAACTGTCCGAAATGTAAACATACCAGATAATCAGTCCATTTGACATATTCCAGACATCCAATTTCACACATCCTTTATCCACAAGATAAATACTTTAATTAACTGTTGTGCCTGCTGATATTACGAGAGCTTGTTGACAATCATTTTTAATTTGGCAATGAATGCTGACAAATAGCTCGTTGTGTTTTCACAAGTTTGATTAAACATGATAAGAAATTGATGAGTCGAAATACACATGGCAGCTTTGCCAGACTGGCTATTGGAAGGTAACGGTTTGGGTCATAAATTATGTGCTCTGTAAAGTACCTAATTCACGTCTATATATCAGTACTAATTGCTTGTTATGATTTGGGGACACGACGTTCAATGTAAAATGAGACTCGTTGATGGAAACTTCATTAAAAAATTCGGAAGCGGGGCAAAATTGTAGGTACGGGCGCATGAAAAAAAAACTCGATTAACGATTTTAAGTTACGGCAAATCCAACGAACATCCGATCAATTTGTTGTGGACTTAGCTGTTCGAAAAGTCAGACCGCTAGACCCGCACGGCGGAGTAGCTGTCTATATTAATGAAACATACGCAAACATACGTAGAGAAGACCTTGAACCGATCGGATTAGAATGAATATGGCTTGAAATAAAATTATGTAAAAACAAAACAATTTTATTCGGAGTATTCTACCGCCCACCAAATGCCGACACCGCATATATGAATCTATTTGAAACTTCATTTGGATTAGCGACCGACACTGGACTTCGCGATTTAATTGTTACAGGCGACTTCAATCTTAATACACGGGCATTACTTTCATAGAACACTCGACATGTGTGATAAACCTTGTTAGTAACCCCGATTCGATTGTTTCATCTGGTACTGGCGAACCATTCCTTAACCAAAACATACGTTACCATTGTCCAGTATTTGGTATAGTAAAACATAATAAGCCTGTTCGCAAAAGTTTTAATCGACACATATGGCGCTATGATTTAAGGGATTATGAAAAATTACGAACTTTACTTTCAGGTGTAGAATGGGATCATTTTCGTCGATGAAGATATACATATATATATATACTAAATATATATACTAAAAATGTAACACACGCTATCTTTGATGCTGCACTAAAGTCAATATCTAATAAAAGTGCCTGCATTAGGACAGGAGATGCCCCGTGGATGAATAATATCATCAAATCCAAAATACGTAAACATAAACGATTATATCATAAAGCTAAACTAGCTGGCTCACATATTCATCGGGCAAAATTTCTGTACGTTATCAAGTTGTCTCACTAATACGTGAAGTCAAAACGCATTACATTGAAAACCTCAGCAACAAATTAAATTCATCCAATGTTAGCTCAAAAGAGTTGTGGAAAATTCTGCGAAATTGTATTTCCCCTAACGAACATAAGTCTATACCATCTTTACGTGACGAAAGAACGGACGTTCTTATTACAGATGATATTAAAAAGGCTGATATGCTTAATGAATATTTCGCTATGCAGTCTTATATAGATGACTCTAATCGAGAAGTACCATCAAGCAATAACTCTTGTCAACATATCATTCAGTCTATTTCTAGAAAGCCTAATGAAGTAATAGACGCCTTTAAAAATTTAAAATTGGGTAAAGTCTCGGGTCCAGATGGGATTGATAATCGAATCTTACGCGAATCTATGCATCAGTTAAAAACAATGTGTGTGAAGTCTTTAAAAAAGGTGACCCTTCATAAGCGTCTAACTATCGACCTATATCTCTTTTAAATACTCTTGAAAGGGTTTTTGAAAGGATTCTTTAAAAACATATATTACATTTTCTAAAGGATAAGTCTTTTTTCACGCAGTCTCAGTCTGGTTTTCTACTAGGGGATTCAGTCGTAAATCAACTCACTTACATTTATGACAAATTCTGTAAAGGTCTGGACAACGGCCTCGAAGTACGAGTTGTCTTCTTTGATATAAGTAAGGCCTTTGATAAAGTCTGGCATAAGGAACTACTGTATAAACTCTATTCTGCTGGTATAAGCGCGACTTACTAAAATGGATAAGTAACTACCTGTCTTTTAGAAAACATAATGTTGTGCCGAATCTCGTTTTGCTAATAAATGTGCAGGTGTCCACCAGGGTTCTATTCTCGGTCCGTTAATGTTTTTGATATACACAAATGACATTGTTTCGAATATACGTTCATGCGTTAACCTCTTTGCAGACGATAGAAGCCTAAATATAAATTCTACCGATCAGACAGCAGCCGTAATGCAAGCTGATATTGATCGAACAAATACGTGGGCTGATCAGTGGTTGGTAAAATTTAATCCTGCAAAGACAGAATCTCTAATACTATCTCGAAAACAAAATAGACCAATCCACCCGCCTCTGACAATGCAAAACGTACCCATTCCAGAAGTCAATGTCCATAAACACTGAGGAATCTATTTGGCCAACGACTGCACTTGGCATGACTATATTGCACATATCAAAGATAAAGCATGGTAGCGATTAAATATTATGCGCCGCCTTAAATATACTCTTGATCGAAACGCTTAAGAAGCTATATACTTGAATATTCGGATGTTGTATTTGACAATTGTTGTCAATTATGAAAAGATGACTTAGAAATAATTCAAATTGAAGCTGCACGAATTGTATCGGGTTGTACCAAACTTGTTCCGATAAACGAGTTATACAGAGAGGTTGGGTGGGAAACATTAAATATGCGGCGCCAGAAACATAAACTTATTATCATGTATAAAACTACCGCAAATCTAACGCCGACGTACCTTAAATATATAGTGCCTGATACAGTCGGAGCTAATAGCCAGTATCCATTGCGAAATGGAGCAAACAATAGAAATGTGACAACAAGTACAACCACATATTCAAATTCATTTGTACCATCAATAAAGCTTAAAAAATAATTATTTGTTTCTCAGGCAGCGCAACGTTTTTTATGGCCCGCCACGAATTTGATTTAATGCCCCCAAAAATTTATTAGCTATTTTTTGACGATCGCGCCCGGGTTTTATAGGAGCAGTCCAGACATATGTTAATAAAAATAAAACTTTAAAGAATTTTTTCTAATGGGCATGTTACCGAACAAAATACAAAAATTACGCACTGAAATCTGTGAATTATTAACATTTGGGTAACTTGCTATCGTCTATTTTCTGTATGCGATAACAGGTGATGACTCTGGAGTATACAAGCATGTACATTATAGTATATTCCGTTCGTACCAAGTGCTTTTGAACAATGTCTTTCGTAAATAAGAAACAGATTTCGGACGAATAAACACCATAAGCGTTCATAAGAACTATAACTAAAATTACCATGTATTGAATTAGATCCCATGGACAGCGGCTCAAAAAATTAGACGAATCCGCATTTTAACATATCGGAAGAAGAGTAACCCGGTGGATATTTCGGTATTTCCAGTAACTTTTTTCCTGTCTGATTTAATTATATAAATCGGATATACACAAATTGTGAAATACTGTGTAAATTGTGAAAAAAAAGTCATTTTCGATTGGGAACCTTTATAAATATCGTCTATGTGTTGATTTAGACTTTTGTTTCGTAGATGCTTTTGCTGGTGTACTAGCATTCCCTTTCATTAAAAGAAAATCCGTGCAAATCTAAGTCCTATGGAAACAAACGAAAATGCCAGTTGCATTGACAAATGTTGATTTTCCTTTCCAAAAATAATTGGTTATTTATTGCAAAAATACTTTCTTTTTTGACTGTTATAAATTGTGAATTACGAACAGTTAAATATAATAAATAGAAGTACTTAAATGCTGATGGTATATCAATTTGAAGGCACTTATGTTAATTATGAACATTCAAATTGATTGTCTTTTTACGTCAGCTTGCATAAATGACCGTTTGTGATTAATAAATCTATATTTAGAATTTTATCAAAAGGGATGCTTATGTTGTTATTAAAACTTAAAATTGTCTTTAGTCTGCACTTACTTACTTGTTTTAATAAACCATTACAGAGTGCCAATAGAAAAGAGAAGGAGAAAAAAATGATAATAAAATACTTCAATAAAAAGAAATTCGCCCTCTCCTAATTGTTTGGAAAAAGTGCCTGTGAAACAAATCATTAATTTTTTTAGCCTAATGGAGTTGAACAACCTTCCTCTGCAAACAATAAATGTTGATTCAAATTGCCACTCGATAATGATAATATTAAGCCTAATTTATTATATAACTTTGGTGAAAGACGCCAACAGATGCTCCACTCCAGACTCAGAACTAAATGTAGTTCACTTAAGCAACATCTATATATGTGCAATATTGTTCTATCACCTTTATGCAACTGTGGTGCAACGAATCAGTATTCCATTATTTTTTTGAATGTAACTTATTCAGGCAACAACGAGAGGTTCTTAGCAGAACAATTTTTCCTCTGACATCCCCAATCCTTATATATTTTTATATGGAGATGAAAGTATTGACTATGATAAAAACACGCGTATTTTTAACGTAGTTCATATGTTCAAAAAACTAGTAAACGATTTGATACCTAGCTCTCTGTTACAGCGAAAAACTCATTTCATGTTAAACTGTTGTTTTTTCCAATCTAAACCATTCTTCAATTACGTTTTACTCTCTATCCGAGGTTTCACCACTACCATTTAAAAGTCGTTCTCCACTCTCTAGGATTTATATTATTCTATCGGATATTATCCTATATCTCTGGCTAACCAGCACCCTAAATTGTTATAGTCTAACACATTACTGCCACTTACAGAAATGTTACATACTTGCATGCAAATACTATTTATGGAGAAGAGACATATCAGATTTTATCTTCCTTTCCTATTCATTTTCTGAACGTGCGAATTATTTGTAAAAGTACATGTTTATGTTTTGTATATTCATATGTGTTCATGAAATAAAATATGATTAAACCAAACTACGCTAAATTGCTATTGTAAGATTTGGACACGGTTATTATAGCGGAACATTTTCTTATGCATGTTCATCGGGTTGAAGTGTTATTGATTAATCATTGTTGAAGGAATGTAAATTGGTGTAAATGATTTTGATAATTGCGTGTTTCTATTAAATGTATGTTTCAATAACGATCCGTTAAGTCGAATATATTATGTGGTATTGTAGGTTCCCATTTAGTTAACGTTTAAACGTTATCCTAAATTATGGTATCTATCATGACGCATGAATAAAAAGGTCTTTTTGAAACAACTCTTAAGACAAAAAATACCCCCAAAATCTTAACAACAACAGAATTACTACTAGTTATTTGAATTTGTTTCTAAATATCTTTTGGTATAAGCAATACTCGTGCAGCAAAATATGCTGCCGCTAATAATGTTAGCGAAGCACATACGGTTCTAAAAGGTGACTTCCACAGAATTTGGTTTGAATGAAAATGGGAGACTAGCAATGATATTATTGAATTTAAAAGGTATTGGCTAGCAGAGATAGAAATGGTTTATGGTATAAATCTAAATTTTTTCTGAGAGAAACACCTCGATAACGTGTGCATGTATAAAATAGTGTGTTTTTTTAATTCATACTGTTTATGTGGTATAGGTTCCATGCAAAGTACTGTGTTTGCGATGATGCTAATTGTTATGTTTCTATTGATAATCGAACAGGTATTTATTTTTTGCAGATGCTATGTTATGCTATGTTGTGGAATGCCATGCCATGCCATACCATGCCATGAGATGCCACAATGAACTAATCGAATGTCGCCCTGTTGAATCGTATCACATTTCGAATAAGTTTAAATCCTTTAAACACGTGCGCTGTAGTTTTAACGGAAATAGCTTGTGCGTTGTATAGCTTCATTCGAATGTCGTTTATGCATTTTGTTCAAAAGCCAGTAAATGTGTTGGCAGTTTCAATAATTCCCGAAGTATCAATATATATTCAACCTAAATATTGTTGCATGCTATTATATTATCTTAAACGCCTCTGGGTTAGATACCAGTAAATCATTGCGTATCCCTCCGTGGTCCATTCGAACGTAGTGCCTATTACTAAAGAGTTCCTTTTCTCTTCTGGTATAAAAGCCATTTAGAAATCTCAGACATGCATTTTGTGGTTATTTCTAATATCCTATGTGTTTCTGCAACATTTGGGTATATTTCAGTGGAGGCTAAGTTGAAAGATGAGCTTTTCGGTTGTGTTTACTGTGGCATGGGGCTTTTATCGAAATATGACTACCGAAACCCTATTTTCTAACGGTGTCTGCATTCAGGTGAGATGCATTTTCTTAGAAGTAACATGCCATATTTTTATTGCAATTTTTAGAAAGGAAAGATTCATCTTTAAACTCATACCAAGCTTGCATAATCTGAAATCTGAAAGTTCGCCGTTTTATAATGGGACCCTATGGGTATTGGATTTACTGATATCTAACCTTAAATTTTCACCCAAAACGAAAATGAAAGTAGCTTTTTATAATAAACACGCTAAACAGTGTTAAACACAAACAACTGGTATTGTATGTGTAACAAATATATTCTACTATCAGTATTACGTTAATATTAGACTGATAAATGGTATCAGTAAAGTTATTTTATGAAACAACTTTCATACGCGGGGTAACTTCATGCGTAAGCACATTTCGCTTCTCGGGGCGAAATAATGCGGTTAAGTAAGAGGTAAGACGTGTGACGTCGTCCTCTGTGTACAGAATGACGTGATAGTCATGGCGATAATTTAATGGTTTGTAACCTAACAAGTTACTTTCGTTTCCAGGGATTTTACTTTAAGAAAAACGTGCCATACCTAACAAGTTACTTTCGTGTCCAGTGCTTTTCCCTTAAGGAAAATGTGCCGAGTCGTTACGGCCTGAATAAGCATATGATGTGTATCCTATATTATCCACATAATTATGATATTTAATCCCTTCTAATAGTTTACTACCATATCGGCTGTGTGTAGGACACACTATCAAATGGCGCACGCACATGAAGGGGTTGTATACAAATACAAATGATCGCTCAAGTTACTTTCGTGTCCAGTGCTTTTCCCTTAAGGAAAATGTGCCGAGTCGTTACGGCCTGAATAAGCATATGATGTGTATCCTATATTATGCACATAATTATGATATTTAATCCCTTCTAATAGTTTACTACCATATCGGATGTGTGTAGGACACACTATCAAATGGCGCACGCACATGAAGGGGTTGTATACAAATACAAATGATCGCTCAAGTTACTTTCGTGTCCAGTGCTTTTCCCTTAAGGAAAATGTGCCGAGTCGTTACGGCCTGAATAAGCATATGATGTGTATCCTATATTATACACATAATTATGATATTTAATCCCTTCTAATAGTTTACTACCATATCGGATGTGTGTAGGACACACTGTCAAATAGCGCACGCACATGAAGAGGTTGTCTCAAAATGCAAATGATCGCTCATAATGTGACAATACGGGTATAAATATGACATTAAATCACTCCATTCAAGGGAAATTGGCAGGCTAGTCATCAGATAAAAATAAATATCATCAAATTTGGTTCTAATTATTATTTTATATTCTTAAGATTCGTTTAAAATTAAGCAATTTCAACATAAAACTGTAATAAATAGAACTAATAATATACAAATTTTATATATGCATTACAGAGCTATACATGCTCTGCAAATAAATTGCTATTCTGAAATTGACACGTCACTTTTCGTTTAGTCGGATGACTAGGATGAACTGATCATAACTGCATAATGTGGTTATATTCTGCACTGTCCTTTAAACACTTACACAGTCATAAATACGAACTATATTGAAGGTTCTAATAAAATAGCTTTTATTGTTTTTGAACCACTGAATTACATAGTGAAATATTGTAAAAAAAAAACAACAACAAATAAATACATAGGTTGTCCAGATCATACTGTTCGTTTTCACAATGAGTCTTGTGAGACGCCCCGTTCCAACTTGTTTACCTTACATGATACATAATAGGTAAATGCATTTGAACATTCTTGATATATGAAACATACGTAAAGAGCGCACCTGCTCGATAAAGCGTGATACACCTCAAATACTGAACAGGGATATTTTTTGTATATAAAATATTGACAATTGTCATTAATTCAATTATGCATCTTCTCGCCTATAATTTAGAGGCTTGTTCATATGATTATTCGATCCAAGGATTCATGCTGTCAATTAACATCGCTGGCGTTTATTTATCTTACAATTATAATGATATGAACTATCGTTTTGATTGCGCGTTTAACATTTATTTAATTTCTTCTATTACTATACATATTTCCAAAACATATAATCATATAATAACAATAGCTTCGATAACCATAAAAAAAAACATTAGAGTTACAGCAACAAGATACACAATTTATGAACACAGTCACAAACCAATGTATGGCGACTGTATGACTACTGTGAAATAAACGTTTTGAATACATAAAGCATACACAAAAGTATTAACATATGTTAACATCAAAGCGCTGAAGGCACTGAAGTTGATCGCTGTTATGTAACACTGGGCACAAGTCAGTATTCTAAAATGTTTAAAGCAATAAACATTTTAAATTAAACACAGGAGTTTCGAAAGATTTTGTTGGGATTTTGTCTAAACGAAAATCGGTGTACTGTTTTCAATATTAACAATCAAGAATAAACTTTAACGATTCTTATAACATCAATAAGTAGTTATTGAAAAGGTTAGTGCACTTATATTACAATTATAATTCAATAACATAACGTCCGATGAAACTTACTGATTCATCTCAAGAACGTATCCGAAGTGGAACTTAAGACCCGTTATGGTATGTTTTAAAGAAAGTTTCGCAAATATGTTGAAATACAATAGTATTAAAATTGTATTTTTAAACCAAGAAATCAAATCCCTTATGCATAATAGCGAAATATCGAAGATGCATGTATTACACTTATTGTGAAAAATATATCGTATATAGAATTCTGACCACATACTAATAGATGTGTATAAACAAACTGTATGCCAACATATTCTTAAATGCAGCATTTACAAAATAAACTTCAAATAATATTAAAGGGCTCATCGACGTCCTTTCGAAAAATAAAGACACATATTTGAACAAGATAAATTCACATTTTTCTCGAATAAAGTTTTTGAGTAGCCACAATATATTGATGGAATTGTTAACAAAACTTATATGCATAGACAAGCAATTTTGGGTAAAACACTGTTCCAGTAAGATTTGAAATCACGTCCACAAATCGCGCTCGTCCATGAAAACCTTCGTTCGATATCATGATGGAGCGTTTATTAATGACGCGCATGCGCATAACGGTGCATCTTGTGTATTCAATTCATATTGGTATTACTACTACTAATTTCCCCGCGCACGCGGAAGAGTCATCGATGACCAGTGTGTATATAATAACAAAATTATATGAATCATGTCGTGGGAAACCCGGGCTTAATGAATATGCATAAAATGTCCTCCCGGACAGCAGATGACCACAAGTAATCATATCAACGCATATCAATTCTACACTAATATTTATGTATAGTTTACGTAGGGGTTCATAAAAAAACGAACGTCCGCCCCGGATTAATACTAACCAACGACTGAACAAGTCGCTAAAAAGGGCGGATTATTTAAAATTCAGTAAGCAAGAAAGAGTAGTTTCCTTTAATAATCATATCATTTTGCGAAAATTCATTAAATGTGTGTTTTCATATTAGCCTTATTTAAGGAATTACAATAAGAGTTTTAACATCTTAGGTAAATAATAGCTTAAATGTATAAGACACGCATTCTTATAGTATCACAACAATATGAAACATGGCGCTCTGTCGTCTGCGTCTGCGATAGTTAATTTTTTAAACTTTTTTTGGTTAGGTTTTTTGGTTAAGTTGTTGGTTAAGTTTTTTGTCAGAGTCCATTTCACAAAAATCAAAGGTACCCAATTAACTTTCAATACTTGATTGCTATCACAAGAGTATTCCATTACAACAAGGCAGGTAACCGTGAGTTATGTATTTTAGAGTAATCTGAATTTGTTTGTCGTAACTTAATAACAGTATTATAACATTATTTCTAAAAGTAAACAGTAAAAGGTAATAACCTAACCTTTAACGTGTTTACATTATATGTCTTTATTACAAGTCAGAGGCATGAGAAGCAAGGGTAGAATCGGATAGTAACTAGTCAGACTATTTGTCCGATTTTTCAACCACAACAGATTGTAAAATTGCTTGCACACTGGACAATATAAATAAAATACATAAAGCAATACTCTATAGTTTAAATCATGACGGAACAACAAGATTGTTCAAACCACGTTTGTGATCCATGTTCGTTTGATGGGAAGAGCAAAGCTCAAAAACATTTCTGTGTTATCTGCTTAGAATACTTTTACACTAGCTGCGCAAAGGATCGCAGAAAGTTCAAGCAGTCACGTGACCATATGGTACTCGACGAGTTGCCAACTGATACTTCTATTTATGAAAAACTGCAAACACTTTCTCGATGTCCATTTCATCCAGAAGTTGACGTTGAACAATACTGCAAACACCATAGCGCTATGATATGTCATATTGAAGACAAAAATGTTGACCGTTTGCCTCCGACCTTTGACGAAATTAGAAAAACTTGTTCGTCGCTGCGCATGGAACATGTGTTACATACTTATCATACACCTGTAAAGAAGAACATTAGTTCAGATGTAACTCCTTGGTTCGATGATTTAAACGACTACGAACACAGACTTGCTATTAGTGAAACAAAATTGTTGGAATTCGTAAAACTGTCTGAAATAATATACCAATATGGCACTCACAAAGATAAGCAGATTCGTCTATGCAAGATTTTAGATTTAAAGAGACAGTCAGACCTAAACTGTGATATACCAATCGAGGGAGATTACAAAATAAAAGTTAATACACCGCAAAATATATGTGATGTAATAGAAGCGTTACAAAATTGCACTGTAAAGTATGCTAGTATCGCTGACATGACATTGAACACGGCCTGCGATTTAGCAATTGACGATGAAACTAATGCTCCAATAATGGAGCTGCATATATTATCAAACATTAAGACATCGTTCGGGCAGATGAAGACGAAGTTATAGACTCTCATGCTTATGTTGTTCATGTATATTTCAATGGTCGACTGTAATTTCTTGATCAAGAACAGATTATATTGTTAAGTTGGTTTAATATTGTTACAAAGACAAGCCATTAAATGCGGATAGTAGATGTTGATGGAAACAATAAATACATTTATTTAAACTATGCAAACAATAATTTGCTACTTGGACAGGTCATGTATAGTGCAATTTAGTTGAATATTAAAACAGGTAAATTAAATTTGTTACCAATATACAATGACGTATGCTGCCAACACATCTCTCCGTTTAACGATACATATATGTATTGGGTTTTACAAATATTCAGAATGTTTATGTGTGGGTGCCTCGGTGGACGTAAAGACCGATTCGGAAGATTTTATCGTTTGTGATTTTAATTAATGTCAATGTAGTTTACCTCACATATCTGTTTGAGCCTACAAGCAAAATTAAACTCGTGTGGACAGCTTTTTGCGAACCTTATGCAGTCCAACTGTAGGTTCAAAACACGATATAACGTATATGAGTTTATCTTACCTTGTACAGAATATTCGCTTTTCAGTGGTTTAGCCGCGTCACGTGCTGACCGTTTATAATTCCATACTAGGTCAGTAGCTGTTAATACCCAGTCAGTAAAATCGTTCTTTTAAACAAAACAATATTAATAAAATGTTGCTATATTGATTAAAGAATTGTACTCGGTAAGATAAATTCGTTACATGGTTTCGTACTAACCACGAACGTTGTGATATAGGGTAAGTAAATTTAATTAATTTACTAATCCTGTATAACATCGTACGGGGTTTGTAAGAAGCCCTGTTACTAATAATATGAGCAATGTAACTACTGTCGGGGTTATTTTATTCCGTGTACATGATATCTTTATTATTTTATTTCACAGTGCAGTCGAATGGGTTATATATCTTTACACTATTGACATTTCTGTTTTCTATATTTGAGACTTTATGTGGAAGTAGACGTTTTGAGCATCGTTATTCAAGTCTAAATATCCAACACATTCGTTAACCATGCCATAAGGCTGAGATTTATAAAATTCAAGAACAGTATAAAGAACCCTTCATGAAATGCATGAATGACTTTTATTGTACAGTAAAAAACTAAATGTATGTATATTGGTAAAGTTTACAATTATATAAGGCCTTACAATACCAATAAACGATGAAATTATTTATTTATCTGATATTTTGTTATGCCATTCTATATGTCTATCTTTGTCTGTATTGTAAGTCATTTATCAAGACATTATCGCACGCTTATTTAAAAAGAATTATGTTTACCCCATTTTAAACAGTTATTGCAAATTTTAATGTGATTGCAGTTGAAAAACTATGTTATTGTATTAATGTTTATACTTCCGAATTCGCGTTTCAGAGACAGTAAATCGTACGATCATTTTGCCGTTTTTTCTACCTTGGTCAAATTGACAGATCATTACTTGTATTGCATTGGAATATATTCAACGATTGAATAAATGGTGTAACATACGCTCGGCTAAGTACATGCACGTGGTTAGGTTCGCGTTATCTATGTAACAGATGGACTCGTATTTTCATCGATATAAAATGTATTTTCGCGTTAAACATATTTAGACGTATACAGTTCCCAGAATCGCTGTATAAATGAATAAAGAAGATTAACCGAAAATCAAATAAGTCTACTGTTCTATACTGATACAACTTTTTCGAAGAAGCGGGTGTGTTGTTTTGCAAATGTCGGTAAGGGACCCTTAGGTCTAGGTCATGACTAGTAAAGGGTCTCTATTGATACTTATAAATTCTTTGGGTCAAATGTCAAGGTGAAACTGACCTCAATATTAAAAAATATAACATCCAAAAAGTGTAAAATTCTTGTCCCGGCATTAACTAGGGAACCATTAGGCCTATGTTCTTCAAACTTGGTAGGTCATGACTTTAGAGGATGCCCATTTCCGTTGATAATTGAATACTTAGATAAAAGTAAAGACCAATAGTTGTAAAATTACAGAACCTTTAAGCCAAGGTTCTTCAAATTTGGTAGATATGTTGGTCATGACTAGTAGAGGATCCCTATTTATTATTAGACCATTGGGTCAAAGGTCAAGATCAAACGGGCCAAATGTTTTAAAAGATGTCGGTCGATAACTATGGAACCCTTAGTGTTACACGATAAGGTCTTGCATATCCAGGTGATGAGTGTACTTTAGGTAGCACGGTATTGAAGCAATGGAACTTGAGTTGTCAACAGGTAGTAACACAGGGAGGTGTTGCATTAAGCCTAAGTTCTTCTTTCCTACTAGGTAAGTAATTTGGTAATGACTAGTAGGAGATCCCTGTTGATTGTCGAGTTATAGTATAAAATCACAACGTCTAACTGACCAATAGTTGTTTAATCGTGTTTTGGGCATAAATTATGGAATCCAGATACCTAATATACCTAAAACTTGGTAGGTAGGTTTGTAATTCCTAGTAGATGATTCCGTTTGATTATTGGGTAAATGTCATTATCAAACTGTTCAATAGTTCTAAAAGTATTTTCTGGGCAATAATTGTACAATCGCTGTACGTAGGTTTGTTAAATATTTGTTGAACTCTGTTGACTAATGTTTAGAAAAACGGAATTAGCACAAATATTTAGTTTTAATGTTTGACAAATTAAGGTAACGTTACATAGGAACCTTAGATTTATTGGCGCGTAACCCCACGCACCCCACACAGTACTCTCCCCTATATTTCAGATCAATAATCATCATATTGTAGAATATTTGGAAATTGTTTGACTGTTGTTTGTGGTTTATTAGGCAAGTACGGATTTTACAATAACTGTGCATGATCATACTACATATTGTTATTAAATTTCTGAAAGGTATTTTGCTGAAACTAAAATTGAATAACTGTTACATTCATTCGTTTTCCGTGTACAACTTTCCGTAATAGGAACATGTACTTGTTAACACATGATTACTTAAAAGTAAGATTGTACGTGTTTTATTCAATGTCTGCATTATTTTAAAATAATTTGTAGAATCATTGATTCGGTAAACAATTCATGTGGTTTGTTTTACAAAAGTAATTACATCCCGCTGCAATGTTAATATTTATATTTTGGTGTCAACAGCAATAAAGCCGAATATACTTCACTTCTTATAGACTGATTTGCCTATCCCACGTAGGTAAAGTATATTTGCATTGTTTCGTTGTTTTGAACTACAACACTGGTTTTGAAAATCGACGGACCTCCGTGTTTATGCCCCCAATTTAAGGGGGGGGGTATAAAGATTTGCCCTTGTCCGTCAGTCAGATTTTTGCGTCGCGTGTAACTCAACACGTATAACTGTATAACTGTAACAGTGATGAAACTTTACAAACATATTCATGAGCATGTGAACCTGTGCACCTGGGTATTTTGGTGCACGGTGTTTCGACATCAGCGGAGATATTACCTTTAGCAAACAATGACATATTTTGGACTTGTGTATAGTATAACTGCTAGAGTGGTAAAACTTTGCAGACATATCCATCAGCATCTTAACATTTGCATCTGTGTATAGTAATTACATAGGGTTTAGTGCCAACCAACAGAATGTGGGGACACCCGTGTCCTTTGGACACATGTCCTCGCTAACGTAACATAATAAATATTTTAGCGGGAACCCTTTCATAACCAGTGTTACACAGCGCCAAGGATAGTGAGATTTGCTGTATCACGTCTTCAGTTCCATGCCTTGTTCACGTATAAAACACAGATCGCATCTTTGATTTGATGCTGATTGGGTTTTCTATTAATAATTTTATACAATAGTCAGTAGGCAGCTAACGCCGAGGAAAATTTATATTGACTCAAATTAATACTTGTTAATATACACGTTAAAGTGCTACTAGGATATATCAAATACATTGAAATAAATACGTTTTCTACGTACACGTGTTAATCATAATGCAACAGTAAACACACCATCACGAGTTTCGTCAACGACTCACATATCTTTGGCGTTGTGTTTCAGATTGACTGTTGATATCAATGTCAGTTTTAGTGAATACAATTGCAAAGTATTGTCATGATCCAATACATGTATTCTACCGTCAAATAATACATGCAATGCTGCAACAGAACGTGGGCTTTTCAAATCTTTAAATTTTATTGATATTATTTTATTTTCAACCTGCATTTCACATAAATACTTCTTTTTTGGAACCAGTTCACACATAAAAGTTGTGTCCACTAGTGTTCCTATGTCCGGTGTTTTCGTAGCAGGGACTTTTAATTGACCCTCTTCTAGCGATGCTTCATCACTGTAGATAGCCAAAGGCAGTTCCTCTTTACTAGTCAGCACAACATCGCATTGGCACAACAAGCTTATCATATCTTCAGTTCTGACAGGAGTCATAAATCGTACAAGTTTAGATGCTATGTTGTTCACTGAGTTATCTGCTTCAAATTCCTTCAGTAACAGCAACATCATGAAATTAAGTACTATGCTATCTTTTACTGTACCATACTTTGAAGTAATCGCGAATAAATATTCATATTTTAAAGCTTGCCTTTTAATTACTGACAGTCTTTGTACAGAGTCGCTTACAGCTTGAGCTAAAGGTGATATTAACTGTTCACATTTTTCTTTCAACGTCCATTCTAAGCTCTCAATGTTAGCTTTCATGGTATGCAGAAATTTAAGTATATCTTCTTCCGCTTCATTGATGTTAATCTGGACAGCTTCAACAATATCCATCTTATCGTTGGGTTGTGATTTACATTTTCTCTTGAGCTCTAGAATAAGGTCACCTGATTTGTCAGTGTGGTTTTCATCCTGAAGTAATGTCTACAATGCTGTCTAACATCCTGTGGTCGTTACAAGGGCAATGTAGGCAAATTAAACCACAATGAGTTTGGCTGTATTAATCCAGTTCTATATCTGGGTGTATCGTACAACGAGATATTTCTTTCATTTCTACAAACAATTTTGCATCATGATGTAATTCATCGTCTCCAAGTATTTTATGTGCACCTGATGACTTGTGTTTTCTGTATTCTCTTGCACATCCAGTACAAAGATATTCCAGGCAGTCAACACAGAAATGCTTTGCATTTACTGTTTCACCATCAAACAAACAAGGGCCACATTTCTGTGCAGACTTCTCATCGTGATTTGCCATAACTTCTTGTAGCGCGATCTATCCTGTATGAGTAAGGTATTTCCTTTATAATTTCATATAAAACAAAACGTTAGCAAACTAATTTTACACCTTAAGTTGCCTAAAGCTGCTAACAGTCAAACATGTCTTAAAGACGTTCGCAACAAAAAGAAAATAATTGGGTTAATTTCCCCTTTTGCTTCATTTTTCTTTATCAATATACTAATATCATTCAACATAAATATGTTTAACTGTAAAAGTTCATAAAGCATATATAATAATAAAAAACACACTTATGCAATATATTTCCAAACAAATTAGTTCAGAATTGATCCATTAAATATCTCCATTCTACTGATACGTTGTTTATGTATGTTAACACGAAACAGGAAAAAGGCTACACAGGTATCCTATATGAAATCCAATATTTCCCAAACAAGTTCGGTGACCCATTCTTTTTATTAATGTATTGGTTTAAGTACACATTGATGCATGTATGAGCGAAATTTTACAAAATCTGTCGTTTGGAACAAAATATGCATTTGATAAAAATGAAGTTTCAGAAAACATTATTAGTTCTCATTTGACATACTTAAATGACCCGACAAATTCATTATTTTAGCAGTAAATGTAGGTAAAGCGCTTTTATTATCAACATACACTTGCATATTGTCAAACAAAGCATGTACAAACATATCAGTTGAAAGAACCATAACCTTTGAATGCAAAAAAACTATCCTATATACTTAAAACATTGATACAAATCCAAACTGAAAAAAGGGCTTCGACAGGTAACGTATTCAAAACCCAAATATTTCCGGAACAAGGCCGGTGACCCCTATTTTTTAAGACTGTTTCAGTTTACAATGACGCATGTATTACGGATCTTTTGACAAAATCTGTCGTTTGGAACAAAAGATATTCGTATATTTGATAAATTATTGATGTTTTCACAGGCATATTTAATGTATAATTAACCTCGTTAAGTGTCCATTAAATGTCATTTGTTAAATGATAACTGTAGATAAAGCGCGTTTTATCATTAAACTGCACTTGTATATTGCCAAACGAAACATTTTTAAAAAGAAGATGCATTAAAAATCTCCATCTTTATTTGAATATGAACGCTTTATATTATTTAACATTCTAAGTAACACAAACTGAAAAAAGGCTTCGACGAGTACCGTATTCACAATTCAGTATTTCAGTATTTCTGGAAAAAGGCCGGTGACCCCTATTTTTTAAAACTGTTTTAGTTTTAGGATACATTGATGCATATTTGCGCCAATTTTAAAGAAAATCTGTCGTTTGAAAGAAATTGAAGGAAATTGTTGCGAACGTCTTTAACAAGAACTTTCAATATTTACTTTCTCAATTCCCAGTGCCGGCTGCTTATCAGTAAACGCTTCAGCGAAGACGAAGAAACATGATTTGCATGTATATCTGGGTTTGCTATTGCTTTGATTTTCAAATAGTTATTATTGTATCAACTATACACGTGACAGAGGCAAACAGTGCTCCAGATAAGCTTTTGTATTGATGTAATTGTAAGCGTACTTTTAAACATTTGGGAGCTAATGTACTCTCTCTTTCCAAAGTTTATGGGGGTAAATGCTCACTCTATTTATATAAGTGGTGGTAAATTTACATTCAATAAAACATTACAGTATGTGAAACATAGTATTATTATAATAATCCTCAATAATGGAACAACACAATTTAATACTATAACGTTACAAGTTAGACTTTGAACAGTTTTAGACTTTCATTGTCAACTACAGAACATATAAACTACACATTCAGGTAGACAGGCCTGTCGAAACTTCCGTCTTCTTCTGTCAACCAGTCATTATTATATGACGCTTACATGGGAAAGCGTTAAATTTACACCCAAATTTTATTTCCTCCCCGTATCTTCTAAATTTTTGCGCATAATTTACGCGTAATAAACAACACAAAGTTGGCACGGATAAAAAACAAGTTAAAGAACTTAATACATTCCGAATACATGAACTTTTGAGTTAAAGTCGATTCATATTGGGCTCAAATCTACCGAGTTGAAACAACAATTAACATTGTTTCCGAAATGCGGAATATGGACTGTTTGTCCAATGTACCCCAACCTTTAAACCAACGTTTAGAACAGTTTATGTTTTATAAGAAAGATAATTATGGCGTGATATTAAGGTGGTGTACAATAAGTGTATCCTTTTCATTTTACCCCGGCTCCACTGGTGTGAGAAATGTGTTTTTTTGGCAAACTAAGTGTTTAAAAAAGTCATCATCAAATACTCCTTATTTCATTACAAAATGTATCATTCGCTATATGTATCATACTAGTATTCGGTCAGAGAGACATGAATGTTAGTCTGTTTGTTCATTTGGAAGAAATAGTAAATAACACACTATACGAAAGATGGGCATGTGCGTGCGTACAAAGTTTAATGATTTGCCATTTTAAAATGGGACATTAGCTGTGTTATACTACTGGTAATTTAAAATGGGACATTACCTGTGTTATACTACTGGTAATTTAAAATGGGACATTACCTGTGTTATACTACTGGTAATTTAAAATGGGACATTACCTGTGTTATACTACTGGTAATTTAAAATGGGACATTACCTGTGTTATACTACTGGTAATTTAAAATGGGACATTACCTGTGTTATACTACTGGTAATGCTTTTTTGAATACTGATTAGCTTGTAATTAACAAAAATGAACACATATTCATATAATAACGCATACTATTGTGTTATTATCCATACTAAATTATATTTTTTGTGCTGACCCTTTGGTTTCTCTGATACCTTTATAAAACATGAAACATTTGAAAATAAAGGCAACAGCATATACTTAACAAGATATACACACCCACCGTCATTTTCGCTGACGCATTGGAATATCAGGCGCCCGCACAACGGTGGTTTTAAACAGGTGTCAGCAACCATACATTTTTCACTTCAAAAGCGACACATTAAATAAGCGGTTTATATCATATTAAGTATTTCACTATAAATTAACAATATTAAAACAACATAACAAGATAAATATAAAAAGTAATCACGTGTAATAAGAAAAGATTTTTCTACCTCGTCATTGCAATTACATTGTAGTCTTTCAAACTTATATGTATTCAGAGTGAAAGTCGATTGCGAATATTCACGTAATCGCGCTGTTTTAAAGTAGTATTTATACACATTTTATATCTTATTAAAGCTCTTTAAATATGAGCTGCAAAAGCAAGACTATCGAGCTGCATTTTACAAATTATAGATTTGCTATATATGCTGGTGGATGGACATTTTCATGTACCACTTTCTGCAAATACTTTTTAAATAATATTTCCAGCTTCACAATGGGACGATGTTAGTTAACTTAATTGAAATTATTTGTCAGCAGTTTGATCTGTTTTGAACATGTTACTTTAAAACTAGTTGCTATAATGCTGGATTTCGATAAATAACGTGTACATATTTAGGCTATCGACATTCTATCTTCAGATCCCCTTAACCTATACCCATAAATCACGTTGATCAAATCATTGGCACAATGAAACGACAATATCAGTAGAAAATAGAAAACAAATGAAATCAAGAATGTATAACAACCGAACATTTGCTGTGCACATTTCAACGTTATGTTTTGCAGTTAATTGATAACGAGGAAAACATAGATTCAATATATCAAAAGGCACCGAAGTTTATCTATTAGCATTGAATTGAAGATTTTGTTGAAAGAAAACATACGCTTCGTATAGTATTTCATATTGTTTTGTAACAAATAACGACTCAGTTATGACAGAATCGCAATTGGTTTGGATACAGATTTGTTCCAATGATCGCATAAAGGCTATCCATTATAATTATAATATATACTAGAATATACTAAAATGTATTTTATGAGAAATGACTCATTCAGTTTGCTAAGACAAAAGTCAGATACTATATTTTTCACACTTATTTGACGATTCTTTTACATATTTGTACCAACATTCTTCTTAAAAGTCTGTAAAACATTCAACAGACATTTTAAGAATGGCACTTGCTTTCAGATACACTCAGCCGCCTTTTAAACGGTGTCGCTCAGTCAAATTTGAAAGCCAGTCTTAGTCAAATTAATATAAAACATGTACGTTTTTCACAGTTATAGTTTTTGAATAAATAAGTTAACGAGTTGTTTCTTCATTTGTCAATAAAAACATAAGAAGTTTTTGGCCAAAAGTGTTAGGGGGCATTAATGCACTACGTGCCCAATGCTTTGTTTTCGTAATGATGTAAGGCATGTACGCCAATTCTGCCATTTGTGAATAGTAAATGTGTAATATGCGTTTTCTATACCTAGTAGTCTATTATAATTAGACGTCCAAAATAGTGGGCGTTAATATTCTTGGAAAGTGCTTTTTAGGTTCTTTGAATAGCCAGTCTATATTACTGTATCTGGAACTGGACAATAGTAATGCAAAATCACATGGATTTCGCTCTTGTGAAATCATTTTTCAACGGTATAATCAAAACGAAAAAAAATCTACTTATTGACATTATTGGCTTCATTGTTGTACTGTGTTATTGTACTCTTTTAAGTCATTGTATTTATGTATGGGCAGCTCTCGCCCCGAAGTCATACGAAAGTCTGCAAAATAATATAACTTCGTAAAGGTGAACGTCTCATCTGTATTCTAAAACAAAATCTCTGGAAGGCGTCCTAAATATTAAATTATTTCCTGTCAATTATACCCCTCACCTCCATTTGATATCGTTTCGTTTGACGTTGGTTCCACCACTCAACGTATGAATGACGACGACGGAATAGTAATATATGTACATGCATTATTGATATTACTTTTGATGAGCTAATACTCTGCAATGTACAAACACACTGTGTATTTCATCCACAACTGTGCTATTTGATTAGTATCAAAAGGACTGTATATATATTTACGTATGAATGCTTAACTATATCGCCATAAACACTTAAACTAGGCTTATTTATTAATTGGGATTTAAACGATATGTATAGACATTGCGTTTATAAGAATAATACGAAGGTCATCCGTAAAGTTCGTGGACAAGGTAAATTTCTTTAAAATAAGTACTGCAAAGACTTCGATTTGTATTTTGTAATATGAGAAATTTCACAAGCTATGGTAAACACGTACATCAAACGGTATGCGCTGTAATGCGGTATTTTTCAACCATTTACTGCCATATCCCTCTATTGTTTTTATTTTATGTTTATGTTTAGGGCTCGTGCAGACATAAATTTGTTCGAACATAACGTCATTCATTCTTAGACAGAGTATTAACTTTGCATATTTATGTCGTATAAACATTCAAACCTTTGCCGAGAACATAAAATTTGTTCACACGTAATGTCATTCATTCTTACACAGTTTAAATGCTGGTGTATGTGTATGTATTTGTATGATTTATTAACCTTGCATATTTATGTCGTATAAACAGATAGAATACAGTGTATATAGTGATTGCGTATCTATGTTTATTTGTAATAATTGTTTGCACTGCGTTATCTTAACATTTATATTTTATGCCATTAAATGATACTTAAAAACTGTTGGTGTCTTTTCAGCTGATTTACCATGTATGGTATACACAATCTTATATGATTGATAGGTAACGGATATGTGAAACTGAAAACGATAAGAAACTTGAAGATGCGAAGATGGGTGTTCGCATGTTTGGTGTTTTGTGACACATCGTTACTTAAAATTTAAATTTGAAATATGAAGTCCCGTTATTATATATAAAATTATTATATATTATTCAATAAACAACATCGTAACGGATCGATCATATATCACATACTATAACCAACCAATCACAGGAAAACAGTTACTTCACGGTCATCTTAAGGAGCTCACACATGCTTATAGCTCCCACGCATGCGTCATGAGATGACCACACAGGCTAATTGTTAACACACAGACATCTTATGATCGGTATTTGACTGTCATTTGTGAAAACACCTATTCGTGTTGTTGCCGTTATAAGACAAATGATATAGCATCTAAGCAGAACAACTAGGCTTCATGTCTTAACTGTTGTTAAAAGGTTGTTAAACGAGTATTCACTGTGTTCTGGGAAAACATCGCAGATTTAAATTTATGAGGCAATAATTCGAACGTAAATAATTAAAGGTCAATGGAAATGTGTGACACTACTATGTGACATAATGCTAAGCTATATAGCATGTTAACGCATAGTTATGTATGTTCAAGGTACAATTATGACATATATTTATACCTTTGATATTAATGTGCCTAGATACGACCACTGCAGTCTAAACATTTCTGCAATTTCTGACGACAACGAGTTTGGGTGAGATTTAGAGTTTCAATACGACGGTATATGTTGCGTTTGGTTATTTCGGTTGGTAGCAGTGAGCGACAGCAACTGTTTGATAAGATAATCACTTTTAATGGTTAGTAAACTAGCAGTTCAATTCACTCGGAGTGAGTTCCCCTTCGTTTAACGTCGACGTGGCTAGGTTTAACAAAGTGTATACTTCCTGAATTTCCTCGTTCACTGGATGTTTTGAGGTAGCATTATGTACATGTTTACTTTATCATTTCTTTGTCAAATGTGATGCTATTTATGCAGATGTTAATCTTTTAAAATCGTTGTCATTTAACGATATACAAGATTAGTCAGTCAAAAATATTAGCTATGAGTGGATCAAAGAAGAAACAATTGTGTATTTGCTGTGTACATACAATTATGTTTGCGTACATACAGGGTTTGATAACAATTATCCTACTGTTGAGACTATGACGTTGTGGACCATATTTTTAAGCACACATTTTCAGTAAATGTATTCGAATATCTTATTCTTATTAGTTGTCATAAACAAATATTGAATCACAAGATAATGTGGCAGATATAATTTTACAAAACTCCAAATACACCTTGCTATAAAAGACAACAATATCATACTACCATAGTCAATGTATTATCGATGATGTTTTGTTAATAGTTATTAATATTTAACAGATAGGCGTGTGTTTGATGCAATAAGAATGCGGGTTTTCAGGACAGATAATTCTACTAAAGACATTATTGCATTATTTAAAATAAAGTTGCTGTTGTCGCGATGATAGGAATATAAGTACACTAAATAGAGATGTTCCGGTATGCACATTCGGATCAACCCGCCGTATAAATCTTCCATTCGAAATATTATTTTAAACGAGGTATATTTATACTTAAGTTTGTGCGTTAGGTATGGCATTTGCTAGAGTATCGCTAACTGTGGTTCAAAGCGGATAGCGAGGTAAACATCTCACGAAAATCAATGGGTTTACATTTTCTTTAATTTGTTTAAACTGATAACACATTTTGTTCACCACACACAGCAGTATTCACTGAACACAGGGACGGAGGTCTATTTGATAGGGATTATGGCTACAATATATGCATATTTACTCACCATTATCAGTGATCAGATGACCATTTAGTTTCACATTAGAAAGCATGAGTAATATCTACTTTTCTAGTTGTGTACATGTATTTCTCTTCACAAATGTACAGGAGAGGGACTTTGTCAACCGTAACAATTGCCATTTTATAAATTATAGAATTACCAGTGCGCAAAAATAGAGCCATGCGAAAGTTTATACCAGGTTACGGTGTTTAAAATGAAAAGAAAACTAAACACCAAACGTAGAATAATTGACGATTTGCTTAGAGCTTAAACTATGCTGGACTTTAGAGATCCAAGGAATCCAGGGAAAACATTCTCTTGTATGACTTTTATCATGTTATATATCAAAATACCTGGTCCAGGTTATCTACTAAATTCAATCAACACCTTCTTTATAATGAGAACCATTATTTTCCAAAGTATTCAAATATATGCTGAAACGATATAATAAAACACATAAGTTGTGTATGCCAAATATAATGGTGTTTAATCAATTTAAAAGGAATGTTAACATTTACAAATTGCACTTTACACATACATGTACACTTTATCATTATTTGGTATAATACACAACGTAGATAATAGTATTTATTATACATTGATAAGGTTAATGTTTCTCTGCATATCTAATAACATTAACGTCAGCTTCCAATTTGACCGGACCTTTCTTTATTCACATAACATGTATAGGGAATTTTATAGAAATTGATCTGACTCTCGTTAACCCCCTTAAGATAACGTTTATTACATAGCTACTTCTTTGTTTCTTTCGGGTCTATATTTTTCGCAACGACCTGTGAGAACAATACAATCCTCGTGTGCGGGTCTATCTTTTTGCACGTGGTCGGGTCTTTTCAAATTGATATCAGACCCATCCACGTGCAAAAAGATAGACCCGTGCACGAGGATTGTACTGTTCACAGAAAAACGTGTCAACGAGCAGCATGTGTACATTCATGATGTAGTTCTAAAATACATACATGTTCATGTACATGTTCATTTTTTGGACTTTCTGCATACATATGTTATTTCAACTGAATGTACAAAATACAAAATATATATGATATGTCAAGGCAGAAAACAATTTCGTTATGAATATAGTGACTTGTAACAGATTGTTTTTTTAATTGTACGACACCATATACGATTTTCTAAAAAAAAAAATTAAGGCAACGTATATCATTTTATTATTGTATCATAGAAAAAAAATACGCTGAACTATACCACGCATTAAAGCCATTCAGCTTCTTATTTAGTGATACCTTTTTAACTATTTTTTGTTTAAAAGTGTATCAACTATTTATATACATGTTGTATATACATTCTACATCGAAAATAAAAAATAAAAAATAAATACAAATCAGTTTCAGCGTTAATTGTTTAATTTATAAAGAAATGTCTTTTTGTTTATTGTCAACTGTTGGTTTTTTTTAATAAATAAATGATTAAATGAGACATTATGTTCTATTGCGAGTTTGCTTTCGGCTAATAAACAACGATTAACAGGTCCGATGCGAAGGAATTTACCACAGTTGCTTTAGCATCAGCACGACAAATCGTTCTTTATGTACAGATAAACAAAATATAAGATAAATGATAATACACTAAATATATGATTCTATGACCCGAAAACAAATTCTGCCATTACATTGTGAATTATATTTTCCAGTCTTGGAACATTTATTTATGTGCGTGTTACGTTATAAATTTCATACCACACTATTAAGGAGATAAACTGAGAAAAAGTACCTGCTAACATGGTAGAAAGAACCATCTGATAGAAACCTTCTTTATGTGATTCAACTATGCGGCATTTGTGTCGCCTTTCGGTATGTAAATAAATATATGTGCAATCTTTATCGCTTTAGTTGCTTGATTTGTTACGAATCGGCATGTGCTTATTGGTGAGCTTTTTAATACGATTTCCAACACATTATACCTTATTAGCTTGGGACGCATTGGCTGTAATCGATTAAAACATATGCATGCATAATGTTTAGTGTCAGGATTATAACTCGGGCTATACATATGTGTAGCCATACCACCTCAGGTGCAGGGAGGAATAACCCCAACAAAGGCATTAATTATAGTTACAAGTTTATTGAGTGGACAGACAATAACTGACTGACTGACGATCGGTGAATCTCTACGACAATGACTGACGACTGATCGTCTGAGTATGGGCTACTCACGACCTAGTCTCGTGTCTCTCAGCCCTGGGGTTAGGTCTGTGTATGCACTTCTTATAACAAGATGTCACCACATCAGATTTTCCAAGATATTCTGAACCAATACCCTGAATCTTCGACAAGAATCTCAAACCGTCAGCGTGTATGGGTAAAACTACTCACCAACGAGACACCATGCAACATACAATAAACCGGTTACACAATACTATATTTTCTAAACCTGTTACATTCTCCCCCGTCCCGACTTGAATACTACTCCCAACTCATCAAGACAAAAAACCAATGCCACGCTGACTTTTTTCCAACAGCCAATGAATAGACTAACAAGTACTTAACCACTTTTACTATTATTCTGTCACTTACAAGCATTTTACTTAATGATCATTATAAGAGTCATTTTCATACAACAATACAACATATAATATGTACTACCCCTGGTCATGCATCCAAAGTGCATCTTATCTGAAATTAAGAAAATTTAACATTAATAAAAACAATATACAGATACTATAAAACATGTTTTGATAATCGCGAACAGCAACTTATAACTAAACTGAAATAAATTGTTAGTGTGTTTCTCCTCCCCTCGGAAGATATTTGCTCCTGCAAATAATTGGAAAGGATTAGACTAATACGAATTGACTGTGCAAATACTTCTGTTTCGCTCACCGATATACACAAATTATATACAACAATTAAAATCAAAGTTGCAAATATTAGTGTTTGAGCAAAGCTCCTAACAATTCAGCTATTCGTACTGTATAATTGCATTGCTAGCAATCTTGTCATCTCCTGTTGCTGTCCAACATGGAAAGGCTGATACCAGTCTGGTTTCTTCCTTGTTCGTGTTGAATGTCTAGGCGCCGCTGTCGGACCAAGATTCGATGCAGCTTGTGTTTGGTCTTCGACTTCCATAATGTTTTCTATACTTACTTCTTCTGTATTCTCTTCTCTTTCTTCTTCTGTCTGCGTCTCTATTACTGCTTCTTTTTCCTGGACTATTTCCTCCATTTCTATAGATACAGACCATATCTATAGTCTTTCTTTTCACTACACTCTCTTGACCGGCCGGTCCATCGGTATTTTTTCTAACTGCATAATGACTGTCAGAATCAGATTCACTTCATACCTGACGTTTCTTAAACTTTCAGATTGTTTAGTTATATGGACATTGCTATTTTTTTGCTCCATGCTAACTTTTTCAGTATCCTTCAAGTTCCAACTTCTCCTTGGTCTTGGAACTGGTTACTTAACCTCTGCTGCATCTTGTTTTTCATCTACCTTTAACAATAATAGGTGATTGCGGTCTTATGTTTTTTCATTACCGCTGTCATTTTTCACCACATACACAGGAATGTCATGCTTTAGTTGACTGATAACTTCATAAATATCTTCATCAAATTTATCAGCCAATATATGGGGTTTTGTAAAAGCAAGTACTTTCACTAAGACTTGTCGCCCACATTTATGGCGGCTGCCTTGGCTTTTCTATCATAATTGCTTTTCTGTTTTGTTTAGTGTTTTGTCTGCAATTTCCCAATACTGTTCTTGATTTCAAATCATTCACATAATCAATTATCACCAAATCGTCGTTATCTATGTGGAACATTCAATCAACAGAAAGTTTAGGTGTCCGCCCAAACATTAATGAAAATGGTGAGCATTCTGTTGACTCATGTCTGATGCAGTTGTAGGAATACACTAATGATGGGATAAACTTTCTCCAATTGTGTTTCTTTTCTGGTTTAAGTGTTCCAAGCATGTTAACCAATGTTCTGTTCAATATTTCTGCAATGCCATTGCATTGTGGATGGTAAACTGTAGTTCTTACTTTTGAAATTTCCATTAATTTACACAATTTATTATTAACTTCCGACTCAAAGTTTGTTCCTTGATCTGATAACAATATGGTATGGTGAAAAATAAAATTGTTTAAAATTGCTTCAGCCGTGGTCTTGGCTATTTTATTTTGTGTAGGTACTGCAATTGCATACTTAGTAAAATGATCGGTAATGACCATAAAATTGCTAATACCTTCCTTGCATTCATCCACTTTCAGAAAATCTTTGCAAACCAATTCCAATGGGTAAGATGACTGTACATTGACTAAAGGTGCTTTAATGTTGGTTGAGGATTTTCTTCTTAAACATCTCGAGCATTTTTCTACCCATTCAGCACAGTCTTTGGTGTAACTTGGCCAGTAAAATCCGTAAAGCATCAATGAAATGGTTCTTTCTTTTCCAGGATGGCCAACATGGTTTTTGGTGTTGTGTATTCGATAAAACAGCTTTTTTGGAAACTGTTTATCGAGGATTGCCCTCAGCCAAACACCAATAATAGGATCATTTCTCTGACTTTTTTGGAGTTCTCTTAATTCAATGTGTGCCTTGTTTCTCCACTTTCTTCCATAACATCTAAATGTTCAAAGAATTGCACGGCAAAATTTCTATCTAAGGTATTGTCTGTACTGTGTTGCAAATGGCTTTTATACTCTGACTTCAATAATTTCATGGTTAGGTGAATTGTTATGTTGTGGTGGGAATCTAGACATGATGTCTGCTTCATTTTGTTTGTTCCTGGACGGTTAACTATGCCGAAGTTGTAGTCACTCAATGCCGAGACCCATCTCTGTCCAGTCGCTTCAGTTTGCAGTTGTTAAAATATATTTAGGGGATTGTTGTTTGTTAATACTTTAAATTTCTGTCCAATACTGTAGTCTAATTTTTCTGTGATCGCCCATTTCAAAGCAAGGATGTCTAATTTATAAGCAGAAAAATTACGGCTAGCATATGCAATCGCTCTTTTCTTCCCTTCCTGTTCTTGATAAAGAACTGCACCGAGCCATGACCCAGATGCGTCGGTGTTCAGTTCAAAGGGACACTCAAATATCGGATATCCTAATACTGGTGGGGATGTCAGTAATTCTTTAACTTTGTTGAATGTCTGTTCGTTGACTTCTTTTTTCACACTTGTTGGGGGCAATAGGTCTGTTAGTGGTTTTGTTACAGAACTGAATCCTTTAATGAATTTCTGTAATAATCCGCCAGAGCTAAATATGATCTCAGCTGATCAGGATTAGTCGGTCTTGGATAATGTTTTACTTTTTCACATTTTTCAGAGTCTGTTTCAATGCCCTCCTCGCTAACAAAGTTGCCTAAACATTTACTTTTTTTCTTGAGAAAGTGGCATGTGTTAGGGGACAATTTTATTTATGCTGCCTTTAATCTGGATAGAATCAACTTTAACCGTTTAAGCATTTCTTCGTACGTAGAACTAAAAATAATCACATCATCCAAATATATTATGCAGATTTTCATGTTTAAAATTCTCCTAAAATTTCTTCCATTATCCGTTGATAAGTTGCGGTGAATTGGTACATCCAAAAGGTAATTTATTGAACTCACAAAAACTTAAATGCCTACACTGAAAGCAGTTCTTTCCTTATGTTTTTCTTCAATTTCAATTTGGTGGTACCCATATTTCATGTCTAATATAGAGAAGAACTTAAAACCATGTAAGCAGTTTAAAACATCACCTATTCTGGGATGGCATAAGAGTTTTGACAGTACGTGCATTTAATTTCCTGTAGTCTACACACATTCGTATCGCTCCAGAGTGTATCCTACAAATGACAACTGCTGATGCCCAAGGAGACTTGGACCTTCTTATGACACCACTAGCTACTAAATCTTCTAGATGTTTCCTTATTTCATCTATCATGGCTGAAGGGATTCGTCGGTATCTTTCCTTGAAACGAGTCTCATCTGTTAAGTAAATCCGATGTTTCATGATGTCATAATTTCCAATATTAGTTTCTGATGTTTAAAATATATCTTTGTGAAGTGTCAGCAATTCCATTAATTTATCCTGCTGTTCTTAAGTGAGGTCAGAGTCAACTGTTCAAGACATCCATCGTCTGATGTTTCATTCTCTCCATCAGTGTTCTCACTGTCGAGAGTAACAAGCTGTAGGTCAGACACAATTGCTTTTGGAGAAATATTAATCACATTGTTGGTAGTGTTATTTACATTTCTTGTTTCTTACCCGTATACTGGACAATAGCTGGATTTATGTCTGCATATTTAGGTAACTGTGACTCATCTGTTTCCTGTATCAATGCACATGTGGGGTGATGACTCAACTCTCTATCAGTAATACATTTAATGTTTACAGACTGATTTGGTCTTACCAAGATATTGCTGGTTTCAGTTGAACGTAAGATGGCTATCTAAACTCACTTTCTTCAACATCTTTTCTTTTAAGACTATACATCTGAATGCCAAATACCAAGGTACGTGCAATTTGTATTTTGCAAGAATTTATCACCAACTTTTCTTTACAATCTTTAAGTAACTCTGACAAAATGTTTGTTCCCTAAAGAATGGGGGTGTTCCTGTTATATCAGGGACGACAAGCAATAAACATTTCTGCTCCTCATTTTCAGGTATTCCTCAGGCTTTCAATGAAATTTCAATATAGCCTTTGTAGGGCAAAACATTGCTTCAGCACATTCAATCTAGAATATGATACTAAAGGGTTTCAATCAATGTTCTGTAAATTTTAATAGTAAAATTGTTCAGAAGAGGTTGACACACATGAACCTGTATCACATAACGCTTTTGTATTGATTCAATTCACAGAAATATTAACCTCTAAGGCTTCTCCTACGAGTTTGGGGTCAAATTGATCTTTGGTGTCGCTATCCTGACCCGCCATAGAGACACTTACCCGTTTTAAGGACAATCACTGGTAAAATGTCAATTTCATTGCATCGGAAACACTGTATGTGAGGCGGCCTAAATGTATTGCTACCTAACGGTCTTTTTGGTCTGTAGCTGTTATTTCCTCGGCCCAGGCCTCTTGTATGGACGTCGTTCTTGGAACTGACCTCTTATTCCTTTTGATATCTGGTTCCCCTTCCTCCTGTAAGCGAAATCCTTGGCTGGCTCCTCTAGCATACATTGATGTGGTTGTAGTCCCAGAATATTCTCCTCTGTTCTGTTGTTTGTGTTTGAAATGCCTTTGCATGGTACTGTTCATTTTCTTTCTTTAATTCTTCAATCCCGGCGTTCATCTTTTCCAGCAAACTCCTGATTTCACCTAATTCTGACTTTTCAGGTTTTACATTAGCTGCATTACATTGTTTCGACTTTGGCTTTGCAACCTGTAATTCAGACTGTAATTTCTTTATTTCAGCCTTGAATTTATTGTAGTCTGAGACTGTTTCATATGTGAAAGCATATACAATTTTAACTCAACATTCAGACCCTCATAGAATACACTTTTAAGTAAAATTTGTTGATTTCTACGAAGTGCTTCCAGTTCTACAGATCTAGAAAACATTTCCTCTACACTAACAGCATAATTTACCACTGATTCATTGTCATCCTGTTCACAGGCATGTACTTTTTAATAAGCATTGATTCGGGGTCTCTTTATTGCCAAATATACTTTTAAATAAATCAAGTACATCTTGAACTTTGGCTTCCTCCCTAATCTCATCACCATATATGCTGCTTCACTTCTAAGTGATCTCCTAATACCTTGCAACATACTGGCATGGGAATATGTTTTTTCTCTTATCAGACAACTAACTTCATATTTCCAAGCTTTGTATGATACCACGCCTTTGCCTGTTTTCTCCATAGAACAATTAGATTCTTGGGAAATTTGAGTGGGTCATTATCTTTTACAGTTTCTTCCTGCTTCTTAACCTTCTTAGACAATGCATCCTCTAATTCTTTAGGATCTTCTACTTTCATTTCTTTAAAACCTCTAATATGGCTATGTCTTTTTCAACTATCTCAGCCATATGTATTACTTAAAGTGTACAAAAGAAATTAAAACTGTCTTTCACACTTTCTCTCTTTTCCAAATCAATAACCGAACAGGTCCAATCCACATATAACAATACTAACTAAACTAATCTACACTTCTACACTATAGCTACACTATGAAGGGCCCTCGAAACTAACTAATGTACAGTACAACAACTCTTTGCTAATTACTCTACGTGTAGCAGAACAAGTTCGGTTTTGTCATACAACACCTCAGTAATTATAATTAAACATTCATTAACCGTTCACTTGCATCAGCTTTCACTCGTCTTAATATAATTACAGAGAAATCACAATAACATGTAAAGTATTATTCGTAAGAATTATTTCCCTAAATAAGTATATTGTGCGGATAACAGACTGATCACAAAAGCAATTCTGATAACTTTGTTACCAGACGGGCACAAGTTATATTTCTGGTGACATTTACTTACACGTGTACCTCAATCTTTCACTGCAAACGGGTACCCGATCTGTGCCACTGTCTGCATACACTGCATCTAGTATAATTCTGGTTCTGAAAAGCAACCAACAATGCGTTAATATAGTTACAAGTTAATTGAGTGGACAGACAATAACTGACTGACTGACGATTCGGTGAATCTCTACGACAATGACATACGACTGGTCGTCTGAGTATGGGCTACTCACGACCTAGTCTCGTCTATCTCTGCCCTGGGGTTAGTTCTGTGTCTGCACTTCTTATAAAAAGATGTCACCACATCTATCAGATTTTCCAAGATATTCTGAACCAATACCTTGAATCTTCGACAAGAATCTCAAACCGGCAGCGTATATGGGTAAAACTACTCACCAACGAGACACCACGCAACATACAATAAACCGGTTACACTATACTATATTTTCTAGACCTGTTACATATGTCAACAGCTACACTATATCAGCAAGAGCTGAAGTTCGTTTTGTATAATTGGAACAAAATGCCTACTGTCAACCACAGAGTTCTATGATTACTGTACAATTTCATTTGTTTCTGGTACACGTCCATGTTTCAATACAGACACAATCAGGAGTACTTTGAAATTTAATAAACGACTTCATAGTGAATTCTTATACATAAATTATATGATGATACGGAAACTATACTTTCATCATGGATGATCAATAAAAATTACATTCGGAGCAGACGTGCGATCCGTGTTTGTTCGAAGGAAAAAAAGAAAAACCACAACAATATTGTATTCATTGCTTAGAATATTTTTGCATCAGCTGCGCAAAGGATCACCGAAAGTTTAAACAGTCACGTGACCATGTTATACTGGATGAGTTGCCAACTGATACTACTATTTATGAAACGTTGCGAACATTTCTGACTGTCCAATGCATCCGGAAATCGCGATAGACAAATTTTGCAAGCAACATGATGCATTAATATGTCGTTTTGCTTTAATGACAAACACAACGCCTGTGACGATGTTGTTAACATTGAAAACTGCAGACACGAAATATTGAAACCGTAGAGGAGACGCTGGATGAATTAAAGACTAAGTATTCGGAACAGAGAACGGTGCTAGCAAGGCAACTTGAAGAGCTCCACGTTCAGAATTCAAAAATTAAAGATAGTATCACGGAATTTGTACAACAAATAAGAGAGGTAGCAGAGAGGTTAGAACTAATTTTGAATGAAACGCACGAATCACGTGTTTTGCCATTATGGGAAGATTTGAAAAATACGAAGAAAGGTTAACTCAGAAGGAGAAGATATTGCATGAATGTGAATCATTCCATGAACGTATGTCAATACATTGCTCAGAGAAAGAGAAACATATTATGTTATGTAAATTATCAGTTTTGATGAAAGATTCAAATATAAAGGATATTATTACACCCACTACACAACAACATGTAAGAATTGTCATAACAGAGAATATGAAGGGTCTCATTGCTGCCTTGTCAAATTGTGATGTAGCATTTTCTAGCAATGATGATTCAACTTTGGAAAAATGCAGCGATGAAGTCAGTTCGGATGCAGATGATGTGGACAATTACGGAACTATTATTATGCTATCTGAAAATAAATTAAATTCGAAAACTGACAAAGCAACACAGGTGGACGAAAATAATGCAGAATCCGATAAAGCCGTACAGGTTAGTTGCATAGAACAGCATTCAAATCTTGATTTGTCGTTACTACAGTTAACGTTCGGAGACAATGACAGACTGTTTAATATTCAGCGAGTAGAGTGTATGCTTGCTAGTAAAAAAGGAACATGCAACATTGCAACATTGCAGATACTTTCTGACGGACGTATTGTATTGCTAGTCGATGACGAAAACGCACTTCTCCTGTTTTCAGCTCAGCTCACCTTTATTTCAGTCGTGTTGTTTGACAAAACCCCTACGGATATGTGTACAGTAGCGGAACAAACGGACAGAACATTCACGATAGCGTGTGTTTTGAAGATTGTAATGTTATAAGTCTCATTGAGCATTCTAACACGTTTGCTACAAAAAACAACATTCATGGAACAAGATCTACTTTAAGTGTAGCAATGCTAGGTTCTGATCTCGTGGCTCTCACGTCATGTCATAAAAGGACATCTGATTATGAAATACTCATTATAAACCCGGTAACTGCTGACGTTCGCTATGTTTTGTGTGTTCCTAAACAAATAAGTTTTCAAGAGAAACTAAAAACATGTATGAATGACTTAATAATAGTCCGCGCATGCAATGTTACAAATCGAATCATTTTAGCATCACATGATACAGTATATATTTTTAACAACTTAGACTGTAAAGGCGAACGGTTTCTAAAACTGGAGTACTGTGATTGGATTTACATTAAGGCAGGTGACAGGATGTTGGCTTCTGTTATGGATGTAAAGACGGACCTGCAAGGAAATATTTACATTTGTGATCTGATAAGTGGTGTACATCAGGTGTCAGCAAAATCTTACAGAGACAGTCGCATTTTGTTTACAGACCCTCAACGTGTAACATCAGTTGCAATCGATATGCCTCGAAACCGATTCTTTCGTTGCGTCCAACACAGATCATGTGTGGAAGTGTTTCAAATATGGCATTAAACGTAACTGAGTATGCGTGAAGTATTTTATAAAAACGGTTTGTCATGTAAATCGTTTTATGATTTAGATATTTAACAATAATATTATTTTAATGCATGTTTTCAAGAGGGACTATACGATTTTTTACGATAATATAGTGATTATCATACGTAAAACCATCTATTTATTCTAAGGAAGTCAGCCCTTTTTTATGAAAATTATTATAAATGTTAAGAAAAACATATTTTGAGATAGATTTAAAACTAACAGATTTTACTGTTCAATTAAATTTTATATATCCTATATATTTGGAAATATTTAATTGTGTGCCAGTTTAGCCTCACGACTGAAAGCTAGACGGGTCGAAATTAGTTAGTCCCGTCTCAGAAATTTAGCAAACGCACATGCATCTTTTGCACACCGGCTATATTCCATTTACTGATGTAATTGGCTTGGAAAGTTGTACCAACTCACTTGGTTTTAGTTACATGATCATAACAGTAAAACTCAACGCACAATACCATCCACTCTGTCATTTTGTTTACATCTGCGAACTGATAACATTTGCGTAAATGGGCATGAACATGTTCCAATAATAGGAATAAACATTATTCTTCCCCATTTATGATAATTAAAATAAATTCTTTATTACTATGCTTGTGGTCTTAAAAATCAACTCTAATGATCGTTACATACTCGTTTTCGTTTTTAACAAGATAATTGTCACTAAGCCCGTTGCAGAGGTGTATGGTCAGAAAAACGAACGACAACTCTGCTAGGAGATTGAACGCACATATAGCGTAACATGTTTAAAGCATTGTGCGGCGCCTATGTGTGATGAGTCTTATCGGAAGCATATGGACGGAGAATGTATTATAATTTTATAATAACAAACGCTTGCATGAAGTCAAATTGAATATTGCTTGGACCACAGACACACAATATCAATAATTTTAAATTAAATTTTCCATTTAAAATGCAAATTTTACAATTATGTATTACATGTATTTCTTTCTGAAAACGCAGACCTGTGCAAACATTCACTTTAATCCGTTTGGCTTTCTTTCTTAGTCAGTAGTACATCCATACAGCATGCATTTAAAGGCCTAGTTTAATCCTTCTTTATATGACCCCCCCCCCCCACACACACACACAAACAAAATCTGGGGTATTATACCCCTGTGTATTGGCACCTTACTATGGACACAATGTGGCGACTCTTATTTTTATCAGCTAAGATCAATACACTGCTGCAAAGGTATAGATATATTGAAACAGTGCACAAAGCCATTGCTTAGTCAGCTGAGAGAAAAGATTACAGTAATGATAAGAGATTTTATGGTGCACCAATACACTGAGTGGAATACCCCATGGAGTGGCCAGAAATTCTTTAAAGTAGGCCTTAAGTGTTTCACACTTGTTGGCGCATGCGCGGTTCTTATTGTTCTCATTCAAAACTGTGGCTGAAGGATACCCGAATCTTTTTCATTATATTTTTTTTTCGATAAATAAAATTTTGACATTTTTTTTTTTATATGTAATATAAAACTGTATTTTACTGCTGGGGACGAAAGATATTCGAAATAAACGTATACAAATCGGAGAGTTCTCTTTAAGGAAGAAATTAAATAACATTTATAAAGGGCCGACGTCTGACAAAGGTTTATATATTGAAAAACAGACAATTTACGTAAATTTACGTAAACAATATTTTCCATTACGGACATAGTCATTATTTTTCCTGTAAACCCGAAATAAATTCTCGTAATGCTCTGCATTATTTCGCTATATTTAAGCTAAATATTTATTCAACTATTTTTATTTAAATACTTTCGCAACAAAACAAATAATTGTGTTAATATTTCGTTTTGCTTCATTTTTTCATTATTGTATATAGGTTACAATATACTAATTTCAATCAATAAATACATATCTTTGTAAGTCTTTTAGTTTCTGTCAATGGTTAGTGTTTATGTAGTGTGTCATTAATCACAAATTCCTTACATATTGTCAAAATATCTGAAACCATTTAAATTTAATATGTTCAGATTCTACTATGTCCCAAACAAGCATGGTGGCCCATACTTTTTATGTGACTGTTCTAGTTTTGGTATACATTGACACATGTCTAAGCCAGGTTTGAAGAAAATCTGAGACTTGGAACTTTATATATTTATTCATACATTTGGTCCTATGTGTGTTTTGATGTTTCAACAGGTATATTTGGTACATTCTCGTATTTGACAACCTCTCATGTTCATTCATACATTGGTTTAATAGTAAAAGTTCATAGAAGATATATAATAATCAAAAACACACTTATACAATGTATTTCCAAACAAATCAGTTCAGAAAAGATCCATTAATTATCTAAATTCTATTTTGGCAATTGATACCTTATTTACGTAAAGAATGTTAAACCGAAACATGAAAAAGGCTACACAGGTACCCTATTTAAAGTCCAATACTTCCCAAACAAGTTCGGTGACCCATTCTTTTTATTAATGTTTTGGTGTAGGTATACACTGATGCATGTATGTGCGAAATGTTAAGAAAATATGTCGTTTGGATTGAAATATATTAATGCATTTCATTTAAAAATGACGTTCCAGGAAGCATTATAAGTACCCATTAATTGTCCAGTCAAATCATTATTTTAACAGTAAATGTAGGTAAAGCGTTTTGTAGTATCAAAATACACTTGTATATTGCTAAACAAACCATGTGAAAAGATATAAGTTAAAAGAACCATAACCGTATTTGAAAAAAGCTCACCTATATATACTTAAAACATTGATAACAATCCAAACTGAAAAAAAACTGCCTTCGACAGGTACCGTATTCAAAACCCAATATTTCTGAACAAGGCCGGTGATCCTTATTTTTTAAGACTGGTTTAGTTTCAGTATACAATGACGCATGTATAAGGTTTTTTTTTGTAATCTGTCGTTTGGAACAAAAGATAATCAAATATTTGATTTTTGTTTTCACAGGCATATAAAATGCATAATTAACCTCCTTAAGCGTCCATTAAGAGTTTTTTTTAAATTGTAACTGTAGATAAAGCGCGTTTTATCATTAAACTGCACTTGTATATTGCAAAACGAATCATTTTTAAAAAGATGCATTTAAAAATGTCCATCCTTGTTTGAATATGAAAGCTTCATATACTCGCACATGGCTAGTCACACAAACTGAAAAAAGGGCTTCGACAGGTACCGTATTCAAAACCCAAGATTTTCGGAACAAGGTCGGTGACCCCTATTTTTTAAAACTGTTTTAGTTTTTTAAGGATATATTGACGCATGTTTGTGCAAATTTTTTAGAAAATATGTCGTTGGAAAAAAAATGGTGCGAACGTCTTTAATACCAAGACAAAATGAAGCTACTGAAAAACAAGAACGTGAAATGCAGCAAGTTGTACGTAAATAATGTGACGAACCCTTGATCAGATTGAGTTCGTGCTTATAATTGTATTACTTATTATATCTATGATTGCTCATTCTGTTTATTATCTTAGTTCGTATGTCTTCATTGTGGTTTTGTCTTCAATGTGTGTGTTTTAATGTGTGTGTTTTGTGAAATAAGTAGTCAATATGTCATTTCTTTACATTATCGAATATTTCGTTTGTATATATATCGATTTTCGTTTTCTTTGGAATTTGCTGGTATTTTGGCCTCGATTAAGAAAGATCGCGATCCACGTTCGAGAGATCCGTGTGATACACTCATTACGAGCATTTCCATTGGCTAGACTTATTTACGTACGTCATGTATTGCAAGTGCTCTTCCGTATGTCGTAATCAAAATTTTCAGCAGTTGGCATTTTGGTTGAAATTTGTATTTATTCGTGTTGTTTGGTATTTGATTGCATGTGTTTTATCTATTAATTATGTTCCGGGCATTTGCGAAATAAAATATCAGTGATTGTTAACATTTTTGTCGATTTTTTCGTAACTATTTTCAAGCGCAACGATGACATTCTTGACGTTATTAATCGGCTGTCAAAATATTTGGGTCATAAACTGTAACGAAGTTGGTAAGTGCATTTTACTCTGTTTTAGTATGTGATAAAACTTAATCATCAAACAGATCTGACACTCGTTGTCATTTAATGCAATATTTTATTAAACGATTTCAGGAAATGTGTTAGTAATCGAACCCTTGTCATTTAATACATTACTGTATTAAATGACAACTCGTGCCAGATGCTATATATCCTCGGTGCGGGATTAAAATAGGTTGCTTCTATTTCTTAAATATATAAGAGTATCACATTATTATTAACATTTTGAGTAAAATGATGCTTCTTTTTTATTAAAATGCAAACGGCAATCACATCATTGTACATTGTTGCATTTATAAATTCAAACATAATTATAGTTAGTGTTAAGCAAACTATTTAATGGAATAATATGAATAACAATGAAAATGTTCTCTAATCGTCAACATGCAAAAATAGCCAATAGAGCATACACGTTTGAAGTATATGTAATGTTTAGTGCATCGTAACCTGAATATAAAAACATTAGGTCATGCGATGCAGGCTCCCGAATTAGCCGCCAACGGTGTTACTGATAATTTGCATTAAGCACAAATATTTACTGTTTCTTATTGATAAAGACTCTCAAATCGGCTCGCATTCAGCGTATGGGAGATCGGTAAACATGATAAAAACGAATAGTCTGTAAAACTGCATCGTTTTACTCGCTGTCACCAAGTCACGTTTTACACCAAGTCATATATTCAAGCTCGATGACGATTTTTTTCTTTTATCAAAACGCTGACAGCGTAGAAAGAGTGTTGGCGACAAAATAAACTAAAAGCATGTGAATGATGAGTGCATTATTGCTAAAAAGTTTGTTTGTTTATTTGGGTTTACGGCAACACATTATGGTCATATCGTGCCCTTTACGTATGTTGATTTCAATATAGATTAGGAAATGTGAACTAAATTTTGTTATATGTCTAAATCACCTTCAAGAACTGGATTAATGTATAAGATGGCACTGTTTGGAAAAATTCTTTTAATGAATTTACTTGGAAATATGGTTCGCGAATATCATCGAGGTCTGTGCAATTAATAAGCATATGTTTCACAGTAAAATGTTCGTCGCAAGGTATACAATGAGGTGCTTCTTCTCTTTTTAAAAGGTATGAATGTGTTAATCTGGTATGCCCTATTCTGCAGCGAGTTAAAACAATTTGATCATGTCGGTCAGAAAGAGTAAAAGGTGTTTCTGAATCAAAACTAGGCTTAATCTCGTGTCATTTGTTAAAGGTTGCCTCGTTCCAAATTGCTTGCCATTATGATTTTATTAGTTTATTAATGGCTGGTTTAAAATCACTATTGGGTAATTGAACATTGACAATCTGGAGACTAAGAGATTGTCTTGCTAACGTATCAGCTTTCTCATTTCATGTCCACGTATCCCAATATGGCTTGGTATCCAACAAAAGGTGACTGTTTTGGTTTGTAAATTATCATGTCATTTTAACAATAGTTTTTTAATCAGAATATTATCTAATATGAGGGTTTTGATAGATAATAGCACAGAAAGTGAATCGGAGAATATAACGAACTTATCACTAGCGTGATTTGAAATGTAAGAAAGAGCTAAGTCAATGGCGGTGGCTTCAGCAGAAAATATAGATGCTTTGTCTGGAAGTTACATTTCACTTGAAAAATTGTAAAGTAGCACAACCAACACGTTCTCCGTCCTTCGATCCGTCTGTATATTAATGGATAAAATCATTGTGTTCTTCTAAAAAATCAGCTAATTTTGCTTTGAAAATTTCAGTACTGTCAGAGGATTTGTTTAACCTAGATAAACTTATATTAACGTTTGGAGAGTTGTAAATTCATGGAGGGATATTCTCCACGATATTTTGTAAAACAGATTGAGGATTAATATTTAACTGTTCCAATTTATTTTTCAAACGAAGGCCGATAGGTTTAATTTCTTTCTGTTTCTTTCCAAATTCTTCGGCAACATTTGGTTTGAATATAATTTCACAGGCAGGATTTCTTTTATCGGCGGCGATTCTGGCTGCATATTGAAGTGAAAACTTTTTTCGACGTAGATTTAAAGATGGTTCACCTGCTTCAACGTAAATACTTTCAACTAGCAATGATCGGAATGCGCTAAGGGCTATACGTAGACCCTGTTTGTGAATAGTATCAAGCATTTGCAAGTAGATTTTACGTGCAGATCCGTAAACAATTGAACCATAATCCAACTTTGAGCGAAAAGTTAGTTTTGTATCAAATATTACCCCTAGGAACTTTGCTTCATTAACTACAGGTATTTTTGAGCCGGACATGTAATGCTTAGGGCCTTCGTGAGATTTGCTTAAGCGACAGAAATGATCACATTGAGTTTTTGACTTTGAAAAATAAAAGCCATTTTCATTAGCTTTGTTGTAGTTGGCGTTCAATAGTTCGCATACTTTTTGAACGATAACAAATCAAAAAATCATCAACATACAAAGAACAATCAACACCTGGTTTGAGAACTTTAACAATATTTATCTTTAGACCGAAAAGTGTAACTGAGAGGATACTTCCCTGAGGCACACCTTGCTCTTGCTGGTGGCTCTCAGAAAGAGTGCAACCTACTCTTACTTGAAAGTTTCTATCCGAAAGGAAATTGGAAATAAACATGGCTAATCTTCCATTTAACCCTGCATCTTTCAAATCTTTCATTATACCATATTTCCAGGTAGTATCGTACGCTTTTTCAAGATCGAAGAAAACACGAACTAAATGTTGTTTGTTAACAAAAGCATCCCGTATAAAGGTCTCAAGACGAACTAGGTGATCGTTTGTACTTCGTTGTTTGCGAAAACCAGATTGAAAATTAGTTATAATACCTTTTGATTCTAAATACCAAACAAGTCGTTTATTTACCATCCGTTCAAAGGTTTTACAAATACAGCTGGTTAGAGAAATTCGTCTATAATTATAAGGATCAGTTTGATCTTTTCCAGGTTTTGGTATAGGAATGATTAATGCCTCTTTCCAAATATCAGGCACTTCACCAGACAACCAAATACTATTAAAAATATCAAGAAGTAGATCAAGTGATTCAGATGGCAGATGTTTCAAAAATTGATAGTATATTTCATCTGGACCTGCAGCAGTATCCTTTGCATGTTTAATTGAATCAATTAAATCATCAATAGTAAATAAACTGTTATACGGCTCTTCGTTTTTAGACTGAAAATTTATTTTTTGTTTTTCAGCTTTATCTTTAAAACTTTGAAATTCTTTCGAGTAGTGGTTAGAAGAAGAATTATGCGCCAATGCATCAGCCAAAGTGTCTGCTATATCTTTTGGAGTTTTTGCAATGCTAGAGTTACTGCGCTTCAAGTGAATTATTGGGTTCTTTCTATGTTTTCCACTAATTTTTCAGATTGCATCCGAAACTTTTTTAATAGGTGTATTCGAAATTATTTTAGATACATGTGATTTCCAAGATTTACGTTTTGATTGTTTAATCGTCCGCCTAGCTTGTGCTCGAGAAATTCTATATTTGTTAAGATTTTCAGTTGTAGGGCATATATTAAATTTTATAAGTGATGCTTTTCGTTTTCGAACAGCTTTTTTACACATGCCATTGAACCACGTTTTTTTTTTATTTTACCCATAGGAATAATCTTAGATTTTGGAATACAATCATTTGCTATCTGAGAAAGTACTGATGCAAAGTGATCAGCTTTATTTTAATAATCAGCAAAAGAAGGAAGCGTTTAATCTTCAGAACACAATTGCTTAAATGTTGTCCAATCAGCTTTTGAAAATTTATAGTACGAATTGTTATCAACTGGAACAGAGTAGTTTGATTTTAACAACAATGGAAAGTGGTCACTTCCGTACTGCTCATCCAAAACATACCAGTCAAAGTGCAAGTATAATAATGGATGTGTTCATGAAAGATTTATGCACGAAAATTTGCCTGTGGCTGGGTGTAAATATGTTGATGACTTGTCATTTAATAGACACAGTTGTCAGTTATCTATAAGCTTTTCAGTGGCGTTACCCTTATTGTTAGTAGATGAACTACCCCACAAAGGATTATGAGCATTAAAATCACCAAGCAAAAGAAACGGTTCTGGAAGTTGTTTAACTAAACATTCGAAATCTTCAATGGAGACGGTCAAGCAAGGCGGGAGATATAATGAACAAACCGTTATAAGTTTATGTAAAGTTATTTCAACAGCCACAGCTTGTAAATGGGTTTGTAACTGAAGATGCTTTTGGGGTACACAGTTAGGGACTGCTGTTGTTGACCCCCCTGATGCCCTTGCAGTCTGTTCCAATGTTATTATATAGTGCATAGTTTTTAAGAGTTAAATTATCACTTGTTGATAAAAGTGTTTCCTGAAGGCACACGACCTTAGGAGAATACTGGGATATTAATAGAAGAAGATCATTATAATTTGATTTGAGACCACGACAATTCCACTGAAGTATATTGTGACTCATATTTCAACAGGGTGAACATGAAAAAAAAAAATTCACTTAGCTTAAAAGGAAACATCTGTTTGAATGAAGTTCAATTTCCCACCTTTTAAACTTTAAAATGTGGCTTGATATTCAGTAGTATACGAAATCATAATAAAAACCAATTTCTAAGTAACGAAAAAAAAAGCCTTCGAGTTAATTATCTTAGGCAAACGGAATTACATACATGCCAGTTAACAAGTCAATCTGCAACGGGCCAAAATAACCGATGAAGCGTGGTAGTTAGGGACACCGAATGTTAGTGCTTCGTAGCCAAAGTTCTATAAATAAACATGTTTATTTATAGATCTTTGCTCGTAGCCTACTTAGTCGAAAGTAGGTCATACGATGCAAGCTCTCGATTAACATAGTACAGTTTAAACTTAATACATTGCAATAATTTGTTGTCAAAATATTCAGAATGAGAATTGGTAACAAGAAAAAAACATTTTCCCAACGAGTCAAAAATAACCGATGTAGCGCATTAATTTGGTGGTCTTATTCCATGACACTCAGGTGAATATTACAGTTACATACAAGTAAACAGCAAAAGAAAGGGTGTCCTAAGTTTAAAGTAACCATCTTTTATAATTTGACATTTTTGCAAACTGTCATTGTAATAAATCACATAATATACAAATTATAATACATATTATCTTAAATCATTAAAATGTAAGAAAACGGGTTTGAAATTTTGCTGTTTTGAACAAAGATCTATCAATAAACATAATGTTTGTAAATAGATCTCTGTTTTGAAGAAGGACTCTTTCTGGTTTCGATTTACTGACTAATAGCCTGCAAAGAAAAGAAGTAGTTGTCCGTGATGTCTGTTTTGGAAATACCCTCACAAAAGACCGTTATGCAGAAAAGCACACGCTTGCTAGTGAACCGATTATAATGTCTTAGACGCGACCGCTATTTATAGAATGCGATTAACATAAGGATTATTATTTAGTGATATCTAACCGCAAAACTCAAGTGCATGAATCTCCGCTACAATGCTACATGACTGACCATTAATCGTTCGAAAACTGTAAAAATATGTTAATAGTTATATATTGGGGAACAAGTTGACTGTTGATTGTGGTTTATTAGGTAAGCGTGGCTTTAACAATAACAGAGTAAGATCGTAATAAGATGTTTGCTATATTTCTTCTACATATTTCCTAAAACTAGATCTGAATGACTTTTACTTTCGTTTTCCGTGTATAACATGCATCGCATTTAATATTGTCTTTTCAAACACATGATCGCTTAAACGTAGACTTGTTAAGTGTATGATCGTATGTGTGTATCAAAACAGCACTTACGTCTGGTGAAAATTGGTAGCTTCTGAGGTAATATATAATTATTTTCAAACGTATACAAACCTAACGGAGCGTCTATTTGTAAGTACTATGCTATTTTCTGAAAACAGCGGAACAGAAACAACATTGAAATGCATGAAAAAAGTGTTTGATTGGACAAACATTAAAAACAAAAACAATTTAACATAAACAGTATAAGTTGAATTAAATGTAAAAATCTATGATAAGACAAACGTTAAAAAAACTTTAATGTTTATAAACAGCATGTGTTGAATTGATTTGTAGCAGTATTGAGCTCTGTAAACATCTCATGTCGTTTAGGTCAAACAAATAAGTGGTTGGTTTCCGCTTACATCTCCAAAAAAATCTAGTGGGGGAGGTAAAATATAACATTTTTTTCTGTATACATTTTTTTATTCGCCGCATTTTCACCACACAGTTTAAGTATATTGGACTGCATGTAAAATGTTTAAACGTATCCCAACAAAGAAACTGTACCTTAACTATAAATAAGGTCAAGAAAATTACAATATAAGCGAAAACTGCTCATTTTCCCCGAAAATCAGAAAAAAAGGTTAATGATTTATAGGCAAAAAACATTCGTCGGCAGAAAAAATAAGGGTTAGCGGAAACAAACAACCTTTTCACGCCTTATTTAACAAAAGTAGTCAAATGTCTATATATCTACTATGTTAATATTTATAGTCAACAACTTTAGAAATCGGTTTGATAATCGTTATCCGTTATCTTTATTTAAGGGACCTGTTCTCGGATTAGCAAATTGTCGATTTTCTAATATTTTTTCATTGATCTACAAAAGAAAAATACATTATATATATATATATATATATATATATATATATATATATATATATATATATATATATATATATATATATATATATATATATATATATATATATATATATATACAAGTGAAATATCACTCCTGGGCAAGAAATGTATTGTTAATATTGTGTCGTTTATGAAAAATCATCATTTGAAATTGATAAAATTATAAAGCGATTATAACGCTCTTCCTCGGTAATTTTGGAAAAGCCTGTCTCACCTACATGGCGTTAAATATACAATGTATAAGTCTCAATGGCTGAGTGGTTAGCGCATGAGATTTTTTATTTCAAAGGTTCGAGTCCGGGTTAAGGCTTTTTTTTTAATTTAACTGTTTTTCTGTGTATAATATTACTACTTCATCTGTAAGTCCGGATGGTCGAGTGTTTAAGGCGCCAGTATGTTTTGCTCCCGACTGTTTCAGTTTCGAGTCCCCGCTAAGGCAAATGTTTCAATTTACTTCTTGTGTTTTAATATATTTTTGTTGTTAGTCCAGATGCTTTACTGTTTGCAGTTTAAGATGTTAAAGAGCATTTTCCAAAAACAACTATGAACAAGTATCTTTAAGTACATCGGTAAATGATAAATGTATTCAAACATTGTTGTATTTCATACATTGTAGTGGACAATTCACGCGAACGCACTTGTATTTTAAAAGACAATCACTACAACAAGCCAAATTAAAATTATATTAATTGAGGTCTTACTTAAAGGAACATGTAATCTCGCTTTTTTTAATTATGATATTAAGACGTTGTTGATAAAAGGAACATGGAATGAGCTTAACATGTGGAAAATTGATGTTGGGCGTAATTGTGACGAACTATTGAGATTTGCAACATCTCAAGCAAATAATAATGTTAGTATTCAATACGCTGGTTTCAGTTATGCAACAACAGCCTAAAACTTACACATGCTTTGATGTCAATATATTTTATGACTGGCCTGTTCATGGGCGGCATTTTCACCAATGCACGGCTTGCTATAATCATATAGGTACTCATCCCTATCAACACAAAACCTACGTTAAAGGGACTGTGTCAACGAAAAATGGATCTCTTTCAGCAATTTTTATTTTATTATGTTTTAGAAATGAACAATTCAAAGGCGTAACAATCAAGTATGAATAATTTACTACATTCTGAGAATTTTGATACAAAACAAATAAACCAAAATATTTAAAAAAAGAAAAGCCAGAGTGGATATCGAACTCACGATGACGGAGTTGTAAAAACAAATGACAATTATAGAGCTCTAACCAACTGCTCTATTCCGACTTGTAAATCATGTGCATACTGTAAGGCTATAGAAGAAAGTTTAAATAGTTATCTCAATTTAAAAGTGTAACGTGTTTTAAAAAAATACATGTTATAACGGTATACATACAATGCTCTGTAAAAGAGAATTCACTTTATTTGGACTCTTCAACATTATTTTTCCAGGTCAGAAACATCAGAACGAGAAGAATCGAAAATTAGCTTGTCGTATTCCAGAATTTTTTAAAACAAAACAAAGTTTAACTTAGTAAAAACCAGTTTCATAACCGAATTACTTACACGCTGGACGGTACGTATTACACACTCTATAGATTATATCATGGCTGATACACAAGAATCTTCTGAGCACGTTTGTGATCCATGTTCGTTCGATTGCAAGAATGAAACTCCAAAACATTTCTGTGTGAATTGCTTAGAATACCTCTGCATCAGCTGTGCAAAAGATCACAGAAAGTTCAAACAGTCACGTGATCATTTGATCCTCGACGAGTTGCCAACTGATGCTTCTATTTATGAAAAACTACAAACACTGTCTCGATGTCCATTTCATCCAGAAGTTGACGTTGAAAAATATTGCAAGCAACATTGCGCTATGATATGTCAATATTGCATTAAGGACGAACACAAATTGTGTGAAGATATAGGTGACCTTGAGGGTTTCCAAGAAGACAATGTTGACCGTATGACTCAGACACTTGACGAAATCAGGCAAACGTTTTTGTCGCTTCGCACGGAAAAGGATAAGTTGTGCGATATGTTACACACAAATAATACAACTATTAAGAAAGATATTTGTTCATACGTTCAACAGATTCGAGACGTTGCCGACGTCATTGAAAAGCGTTTAAATGAAAACCATGCATCACTTGGTTCTACCTTGTTCGAGGATTTGAATGAGTACGAACAAAAACTTGCTAATACTGAAACAAAATTGCTGGAATACGAAAAGTTGTCTAAAATAATACCCCAATGTGGCACAAGCAAACATACGCAAATTATTTTATGGAATATTTCCAATTTAAAGTACCAATCCTTCGTACCAAGTGATATACAAACAGTTGCATCCAAGCAAATAAAACTAGAAACTCCGATCAACGCAGGTGAATTAATAGAAGCGTTAAAGACTTGCACATTAAAGTATGTAAGTAACGCTGAACTGGCAATGGACATGGGTAGCGACGAAGCTTCAGGTCATGAAGAAAACACGTTTGTGAATCAAGGTTCCGTTAGTGCTTTGCAAGCCTCCAAACTTGATAAAGAGATACAAGTGGATGAAAGTCAGTTTGATTCGCAGGAGAATTCGAACAATGAACCCTTAATGGAGTTGAGTATATTACCAAACATAAAGAAAATAAAGGTTCAGACGGACGACGACTGCGATGACGATTGTCACGTGATAGCCACGGAAATATTGAGTGATGGTAGAATTATTTTACTTGACAAACGTAACAACGAGGTTAAGCTTGTTTCGGTTGACCTTCAGTTAATTGCATCTATGACTGTGGAAAACATGCCTTTAGATATGTGTATCTTGGAAGAAAAGTCCGGTGGGATGTTCACGCTTGCAATTTGTTTCGAATGTTTAGACTGCTTGAGTGTTCTGGAATACGATGGCGATTTTCGTGGATCACGCACAATAGAATGCACAGATGAAATTCTTGCCGTTGTAAAGTATGCGACACACATCGTAGTTTTAACTAGGCTAAACGGAAGCTACTCCGATTATCAGATTCAGTTAATTGATCCAGCAACAGGACATGTATGCTATGCTTTTGATGAATTTATAACAGTTCACGATGGGAAATCAATATCAATTGCAGATGAAGCCAGAATTCATGCATCTACATCTACCATGAACATCATATTAGCGTGTGAGAGCACGGTGTATGTTTTAAACATAGAAGATGGAAAGTGCGTCTACAACACCTCTCGCGCGGTAGCACCATGTATTTGGTTTTACAGATATTCAGGTGGTGTAAAATTGGGAACTATTATGGACGTAAAGACGGACTCGCAAGGAAATATTTACGTGTGTGATTCGGATGACGATTGGGGTGGTGTACATCAGGTATCTGCTTGCTCCTACAAGGAACACCGAATTCTTATTAATAATTGTAAAGATGTTTCTTCGATTGCAATGGACGAAACTCGGAATCGAATTGTTCTCTGCTACAGGTGCAGAAATCGTGCCCACGTTTATCATTACAGTGTGTGAACAATATAAAACATTGTGAAGGGTATTTAAAAGCCTAGTTTAATCCTTCTTCATTGGACTTCCTCCCCACAAAAAAAAATCTGGGGTATTGTACTCTTGTGTATGACACTCTTCTGTGATCACGGTGTGGTCAGAGTGTGACGACTCTTATCAGCTGACAATACACTGTTGCAGTGGTAGAGATACATTGCTCAGTCAGATAACAGAAAGGATTTCAGATAATGATACAAAATTGTATGGTGGACCAATACACAGAGTTGAATACCCCATTGAGAGGTCGCCAGAAATTCCTTAAACTAGGTCTTTAAGTGTGTGTTGCTGTGGTGGCTTGAGCTTTCTATTTTACAACTGCGTTTGTTCTACTGGCATTTGAGATACTGTAATAGTTATGTTTTCAATGTTCTGAAATGTGTGTGGAGTGTGTTGTATCGACCCTTGGTACTAACGTCCTAACGGGTTGATTTAATTGATGGAACATGATTGTATGGTTCCTGTTGTAAGATTATGTACATGTGGTATGCAAAACCTATATTCTTGCAATAATTATGTACAAGCAAACACGTAATCGACTCATTTGAAACTTGACGATCCATTGTTGTTTCTTTAAATTCTACTTTCAACTTCGTAAGCATCAATTAACGTCGGTATCACCGAAACACCTTAGCCACTACGACCGCCTAATTTCAAAACAATTCTCAGAAACCTTTAAAAATGTTTATTGTTTACAATAATTAATTCATGTTAAAAGACAAATACTATCTGTTAATCCAGAAAGTCTAGTAAGAACTCACTTCGGTAAAACATGTCAATGCATCGAAATCTTCAAAATAAGTTTAACTCAGGCGTCCAAATATGTTTGTTTCAGGTTACCCGACCTATCCTTTATAATGCCCCGACTCGAGAACATTTCATTGGGTTTGTCAGATATTTTTTGTTTTATTTACCTTTTTTCCAATTATTAAATATTATTTTGAATAAATAAGTGTTTTGTTTAAGGATATTACTGATATATTTGGAATACTTATTCAGTTTTAGTATCTTCAAGTTGGCCATTAACCAAACAGAAATAAATAATAAAAAATATTAATCCCTACCTACGTACCCTATTTTTTTGAACATGTAACCTCAAACAAACTATTTTTATGCCGTATACGAGTATATATAAATACCAAAAGTCTACATGGCTGTAAATAATGTACCAAAACTTACAGCGGGGGTTTCTACATGTATATAATTTGTAATGGTAACGATGTTCGCAGATTTCTGACAAAAACGTGTCGCTAAACAGGAAAATACAAAAGCCATGTATTTGCAGATAATTTGATGTTAGTGAATCATTGCCCTTTGTAGGTTGAACACATGTTGGCCATTTTTACTGCCATCTTTGCTTTTTAATTTCCAATGAGGCTTGAACCGTGTCAGTTTAATTATTGTTCGCTGGTACTTGTCTTGCTGGTAACTGTCTTTTAGAGTTTAATATCATACATTGGTCTGTTTCAATGTTTTCTTTAAGCAAATTATCAAGGAAATTTGTAGTCTGGGACCTTCGCAATGTAACAGTGAGATTTGTGATATTTTTGATGTAATACATGTACTTTATTGTTGTTAATTTGCTTTCGATAACGATTTCGTATTCAAAACTATTCGTTCCTCGTCATTGTATCTATCTTTGAATATGAATTGCTACTCAAAGTGTCTGTATGTTTTAATATTTGTTTATATTGTGAAAGCAACACACATGTTTAGTGGTTGTTTTTTACACATATAAAATCACATGTTTTCCTAGAAGTTAAACTTTTAACAAGAGTACTTCCTATACCAATCACGAAGTTGACTGGCTGTTTATCTCGTACATTTTGTAGGAAAATCTATTAACCTATATGTATTATTCTCAATGGTTCGAATTGTTCTTGTCGATCCAGTTTTTTACCTATCTTCATATGGGAAATAAATAGAGGATATTTGTTTGTTTTCGGTATGATAACGCGTTATATCATCACCGGAACGGGAGACAATTAATTTGTTCACGAAAACAAAAACAAACAATGAGATATAAGGATATAGCTCACTGAAAATGTATTATATCCCACTACTTAGCATAAAATAAAGTGGTTAAACTAACTGCGTCATGCTCAGCCGTAGTTATAATGGTGGTACACAACATAGGCATTAAGCGCGTTGCTGTGATACAAAATTAGTGAAAATATGATTGTTAATTTAGAAATAACTGACGGGTAAACGTTGGTTATTGCGGTAATAACCAACGGTTCGGAGGTTCGATGCGTAGGAATTAAAGCACGACGGCGATAGCCCGAGTGGTTTGATAACAAGCATCGGAACGACAAACCGATTGATGTTTCGATTCTAACATGATATTATATAAAATTCGTCTGTATTTTTAAAGGTTATGAATGAGAACCATATTAATCTATACTCCGCCCGTTTTCCGCAAAGTACATTAACTCGTGCGTTTCTGTGACGGCAATCAATATCAATTCAAAATGACGTCAGCTATATTGATAAACATTGAGCGAATGACGTCATACTGTTGATAAATACAGTGAAAATGTTATGCTTACAAGCGCAAATTAAAGGAATATTAGCAAAACGCAAACGTGTTTTTGTGAACTTAAATATAAAAGCTGTAGTACAAATGTGGCTTTATTGCACTACTTAATGCAGAAATTATTTGTTTGTCACAATTTTGCTGTCGCGCGTTTAAGCACGTGCATTTTACGGAACAATTTCTTTGAATTTCCGGAACTATTTTCAAAACATTAGGCTCCGCCCATGATTTGTTGCAGAATAATCCACGGTTTATTTCCTTCCTTATCTCTGGATAACTAGCCACGTGCTGTGTTAGAATGATAAATAATCAAGAAATGATGAACAAATCACTTTTCTGAAAAACAAATCACAACAAAATAATTATATATATGACAAGGTATCCCAACTTAAATTGATTTGAACTTTCATAACTCCAACACGTTTGCATGTAATACATTATTTTCTCAAACTTGATTTTATTCAACGAAAAAATAATTAATTTCCTTTCAGGAATTCATTTCAAATTCATGAACGTATTTACAATGATATAACGCTGTGTTAATAAAAGGTTATACTCTTTTAGAGCATGCCTATTGGTATTGTTATATCGTTACTGCCAAAATTCGACTATGAACTCAGCTGCTAAACTCTCCCAAATTTAATGTAGTACATGGCAGTTCTCAAGATCTCAACTCTTATTAAAATAAAAGATCCTGGCATTTTCACCAATCATTGGTAATGGCAACATTTAACAAAGAAATGTCAGAATTGCAATAACTGTTGACATTGTTTCCATTCTCCAAGAAATTTAGCGATTCATTGCGCATTTAGGCTTTGTCCGGTGAGGACCAGTAAGAAGTGTCCGAGGGGCCAAAGTAGTAATGTAGTATATATCAAGGATTGTCTGCACTGAATAAAACTGAGAAAACTATTTTTTTTTCGTTGTTATTTTTGCTTCAAGTACATTTTTGCAGCTGAATTAAAAACGTGCTAGCTTTCTAGTAGATTTTTTTTAATACAAAGCATTGTGAATCTAATATTGATATGTTATTTTCATATCTTTTACATGTATGTCTGTGAATATTGCATTATATTATATATGTCGATAGCAATTTGGTGTTGATATTGTTCAGATGAATGTTATGCCATTCATGTTTTGGTCTGGTTGATGTTCAGAGAATTAGTTTATTTTGGTATTGGGTTAAATTATATCTGTACATGTATAATAGTGTAACCGTAATGATGTGAATGTCCCTGTGGGGATTATAAATATTAGATCCAAGTTTTCCGGGCCAGGCAATTCCACAGGGTAGTTTCAAGGGCGTATTGGAGCCAGAGGGAAGTCGTTCGAGCCAGGTAGTGCCATAGCGTAGTCTTCCGGCCGAGCTGAGTCGGGCAAACGTTAGGGCCAAGCAGTGCCACAGGGTAGTTTCCCGGTCCAGGCAGTTGTTCGGGTCAGACATTTTCAGAGGGAAGTTGTTTGAGTGCCATAAGAGCCAATAAAGGATACAAGGTCGAGCCGATAAGTAGTCAGTCGGCGGTTAATTGGGCCAGAATAAGCCCCAGGATCAGTTGGAAGTACAGCCAGACGGATTTGTGAGCGCAACGTGCTTAGTGTAGATATCTACGTCAGCTAATTTTAATTGTCAATGTGAGAGATTGTATCATTAATTATAGAACGGGTCCATTGTAATAATTTGAGAAATTAGATAATATCTAATAGATATGATAAGAGTTATTTGGCAAGAATTGTGTATGCATGATTATAATAACATGTACTTCCCCTGGATTATTTCTCATGTATACTAACAGAATCAATTAAAATGTTTTAACCGTTATAAGTCTCCATAAATATTTCCATGATCAAGGCTCGAACCGCTTGTCACTCATAAATTTCGTCCTGTGACAGTTTAGAAACGAAATACTTCGTTTGTTCGCAAGAATAAATGCGTTTCTCCTTGTTGCATTGATCTTATAATACGTTTAAAACATTAATTGTTTAACAACTGCTGCATCGGAAATTTGAGACACATTTATACGCGAAAACACAAATGCGGTAGTTATATAAAATATATAAATAAACAAAATTCCTTCTTCTATTCATCTAAAGTTCGATTCTCAAATCCATCTAAGGTAGTCAATTCTTGTATTAGTGTAAATCTGTCGATACATGTATGCATTTGAGAAACTATACATTATGTATATACCGAATTCATAATGTCAACAAATAAGAAGACTGATGGAAATTAATAATAAGGAATACTGTATTCATCATGCATATTTATTTCAATAGTAATATAATATACAGTAATCCAACAATAGTGTCTCGTATATTGCCAAATTTATGACCACAGTTAATAGAATATGATTATTGTGTCACAATACACTTTTCTGTACATCGAACATTAAACGGAAGTATTTATATTATTAAGAAATGTCTTAAAATTTCTTAAAATTTCATAAATTATTATTATGTAAGCATCTGGACCAACAAACCCATATACTCTGTTGAAGAAAGCAGTTACAAGAGAACAACAAGGAGCTCGAACCCACTACCTACGTGTCGTAAGTATTAAGCCTCGGTCACCACTGGGTTGCGTCGACCTTACGTCGAGCTTGCGTCGAGGTTTTTGTCAAAAACGTGCGTCGGACCTACGGCGCCCTTGCGTGTTTTCCTCAATCGCAAGGTCGCCCCAAGCGCAACAGACATTAGCACAAGCGCTTAAGTTTATTTGTCGGCCTTGCGTCGACCACCCATCGTAAGGGCACCGTGCGAACATCGTGCGATCAACCTACGGGCACTCTACGTTTTTTGCTTCGAAAATACCAGTCGCAAGCACGCAAGATGCACTTTCGGATGTCGCACGACTCCCTTGCGTAGTACCTACGGCTTCCTTGCGAAAGAAAAAAGGAAAGAAAGAGACAACTAACGCTCGCCGCAAGACAGGTGCGATTATCGCACGGTGACCGCAAGGAGCTATGTGCGTCATGTCAAATTAAAAGTCGTCAATGGCTCCAATTCATGCAGGATATTTATGAAAAAATATTAATATTCGTGTTTTTGCCACAATACCATTGCTGTCTTGCGCCAACCGTGTGTACAACTTGCGGTGATCGTGCGATTACTATGCGCTGGTCGTGCGTCGTCATAAAAAGTCGTACGGTGCACGTAAGGTCGCCGTAGGACAGACGCACGTCAATCGCACGATTCGCAGACACAGCTGCGGTCTGCTAAAAGTGAAAACGCGCGACAGACGTGCGGCGAACGCACGTCGCCCGTAAGCTTGCCGCACAATGCCTGTACGAACTCCACAAGTTCTTACAAAACGCATGCGTTTGTCTTGCGATCTCAAAATCGTGCGTTTGGTCTGCGGTCTGCGGCCACGCAGTGGGTGATGACCGAGGCTTTACACGCTAACCACTTGGCTAAATAGACCCGTTTACTTCGATTTGTAATTTTAAAGCTATAGAAGTGATACACCAGTTTCGAAAAAATATGTCGACGAAAAGCGTTACAAACGCGTTATATTATTTGCCATTTCAATCGATGTTTATTCATGAACGAAACATTATTTCGAGTATATTTCTGCGTTAGGAGTGTTTTGTACATATATCTTTTGTATATAGTGCAGTTTTCTGTTAGGAATTTGAGACAAAACTGGTGTAGATAATATGCATTCTTATCATTGAAAGTTTCTCATGCTCATACGTTTTCCTGTTTCGTACACTTGGGAGTATATTTTGTAACGGGGTTTTATTTCCCGCATTAAATTAACAATTACATTAGAAATTATAGGGTACAGATTTTAAAATAGGCAGCATACACTCAACAAAAGTTATAACGCACCAATTGAAAATAAATGGAAATTGTTGTTTTTTCTTGTTTATAAAACTTTCAGCTTGGAATGTCAGCTATGATTATTTGAAATGTACATGCATGAGCACATACCAAAATATGGGGGAAAATGCAAAAGAATTTCGTGTTTACCATGGCGCAGCTGAAATTCTTATAAATAAAGAAAATACAACAATTTCCATTTGGTGCGCTATAACGTTTATTGAGTGTATATTCATTCGTGAAGTATGAACAGATATAGGATGGGTCACAACGCACATTATTAAACTATGTAGGAGACATTCACTATTCACATTGATATTGAGAGTAGTTACCACATCATACATCTTTCCATGCTTCGGCCAATCCGTGAGTTATTCTTCCATGAAATAGACTGTTCCCACGCAAGCTCCCACGTTCAATCAACGTGTATCTTATAAACGCGATACAGCGGTATAAACTGCATACGGGAAGCAATAAACTGTAGACTACCTTTGTCGAAATGCCAATTTGGAGTCCAAGATAGTTTTGATGAAAGTACCTTTCGCTTAGAAATCATGTATTTACTATTAACTTGAAATTAAGAATATTATTTATATGCAAATTATTACACAAATATGAAATAATAAAGAAAATACGATATAAAGGCGAAAAATACCAATTTAAACACATAACTATCATATTTCATCGAGTTCCTTTTTAAAAGCGGTTAAAATGTATGGAGTGGACAAGCTTTTTGGCGGACAAGCACCCGGACGGACGGACGAGCGTACAACGCTTGTATACATACCCACTAAGACTAAATTTAATGAGGCGTTAGTGTTAAAAATAGCTTAGTGTTAAATTTATCCTGCTACTAACCCAAACAGTGACCTAATAAAGCGGTGACCGTATAAACGTGTTGATATCCGGCCGTAGATCACCGTTTTTCACGTGACTGTGATATACCGTCAATTGGTATTCCGACGCGCCGGATAACAACATTGTCGAGAATGGCACATCATAAAGTCTACTTACCAGAGTTTTTCATCGATACACACTGTGTGTTGTCTAGTTTAACAGAGTTAAACAACAAATGAGTTGTTTGTCCTCACATTCCATTTGACTGGTTAACAACAACTTCCTTCCAGTTCCATTCCATTTCAACACACTATGCAAGCGGGTTATTCTTTGTGGATAGACTTTCTTTGGTCAACCAACAGAGCATATTCATCAAAGAAATAACCTTTTACATTATTTTCCGATGAAAAGAAATGAAAAAAAGTTATCAAAATTTTAACGTATAACTAAACATTTTATGATTTATTTCACTTTCAGTTATACTGTCCTCCACCCACAACTAATACTATCCGAGTAAATGGTAGAAAATTGAAAAGGGATCTATCTCACCGTTTCCATTCGAGGCAAATATTCCATACACTTTTTATCTGAATGCTATTGCATAATATAATCCATCCAAAACACAGAAACACTAAATATTTATTCCGATGTCATGTATTTTAAACTGCAAAACACTCGCGTTCTGGTTTGACTACATTGTGCCAACTCAAAATGAATGACGTAGTTGGTGTGACGTAATTTTACTCTTTAAAAACCAATATAATCTGGTTTAAAACAAAAGCAGATTTACTACGTCATTTTCGTGTCGTACTGACATCAGCAAATAAGATTTATTAATATTTTACTTTTGCTTTTTGAAAAAGGTGATTAAGAAATAGAGAACTATTTTTTCCGGGTAGTACGCATTCATGCAAGCGAGTTATTAGGTCGAGGCCCGTCTAGAATTTTTTTTATAATTTAAAACTTTAGTGTTTGGTGTTTTTAAATTTAATTGAATATAAATCAGGATAACTAGAATACACGGTAGGTGCCGGGAAGGAGAAAGTTTATCCGGTTCGACCCGAAAACAAACATAGGGCCAACTCCTAAAGTAGAAACAATTGGGGCTCTAAATCTAATCCTAAACCTAACCCTAGCCTTAACTAGGGGAACCTAAACCTAACCCTTACTCTAGGGTCAGAAACCTTAAAAAAACCTTGGTGGGTCTCCACTTTTTGTCCCAATACATCGGCAACTTTAAAACTATATATATGTATATATATATATATATATATATATATATATATATATATATATATATATATATATATATATATATATATATATATATATATATATATATATATATATATATATATACTTGACAAACTTAGCATTAACATAACATTTACTCTAGATCTTTATGTTTTATGTCTTGTTTTTAAATGTTATGTATATTGATCATTGGTTTTGTTTGATGGGGTAGGAAACTAATTATTTTAATTGAACAAGGGTTATATAATATAATAAGTGCACTTGAGTTATCATGTGATATATTGAATTCTCGTGTTTCATTCTGTCTTTTGGGCTAAAATCGGTTTAAAGATATGCACCAAAAATATATGCTACCAAATACATATAAAAATACAAATATTCAGATATTTATATACGGTTGAAATCTATCAACTTAACCGCGTTAACGATCTCTTTAACTACATTCTAACCGTCTCCATGTCTTTGCCATAGTTATTTATAATCTAATATGACAGAGCGGTGGACCATTAAATGCTAATTAGACAACATATAAATAAACCCCTAGACAACTTAATACTAAACGTCATTGCCAGACATAAAACGTAACGCCGCAATGTGTTTCGCGACCATATATTGAACAACCTTACGAGCTTTATACCTCTGGTAATGCAATTCGGTGAGTTTGTATAGGCGGATTTAAAGGGAGACGGAAGCGGCGTTCGTCTTATATTGTCAAATATTCGATTTTCAAGCATCACACTATTTTCGAACGTATGCGCATTTCGTTGCCAATTTCGTGTTCTGCAAAGTATTGTAATAATCAAACCCAGTATGAGATATTTTCCTTAAAATGTTCCTTTTTGATGATGTCTCACCTTTCCGGTATCTATTCCAAAATGTAGTTTGTTGACATACTTTCAGGTACTGAATATTTCCGCCCCCATCTTTCTCAAAATCATGTAAGCGCGCCTGGTTTATGTCAGTGTTAATGTTTGAGTTCAAAGCTATGACGTCATATTTTATTGAAAACTATTGAAATATATAGAAACACACAATATATTTGTTTGTGGGGCAGCTTCTTGTGAAAATAGAGCATTTCAAGGGGCGTTCCCTTTCAGAATAACAATACAATTACTTTTCAAATTTATAATAATAATTCTATTCAGCATATGCAAAACTGTATAAATAATCAAGAAATGACGAATAAAAAAATTCTGCCCCCAAAAAGTAGCTATAAATATTAATTTACCAACGAGTGGTTTCTTTACATGCTTGAGCCTACTAATGAACAATGGAATGTGTTGTAACAGAAGCTAAATTTGTAACAGAATAATTACTCGTTGGAATTTTTTGTGTATAAGGCCGCACAACTGGTACAACCGATTGGACTCTTGCTTACGTTCAGACAAAATTTGAGGTCGGACACTGATTGATGTTTTGGATGCGCGCATTTGTTAGGACTAAAAGAGTGTGTTCAACACAAGTTAAAATCCAGGTAAAATGTGACCGCACGTCATATGTTGGGTTTTTTTTCTTACAGGCTACGTATGTTGTCAGAATATGACTGGCAACTATGGGAACTACCCAAGCAAATACAACCGCTTTGGAGAGGCAATGGTACGAAATATGAAATATGATGCATTGTGATGTTGAACAAGAAATACTTATTCACAACATATAACGTTCGACTAAGGCGTTTACCTTTCTTATCCAACGTTTGACCTTTTCATGACCTTGTCAATATCCCATCAAATATAGTACACATACCAAGCGAGTTGTTCTGTTGGAAAATAAATATTTATTTCCAACTTATAACGTTCGACTTAGGCGTTTTACGGCTTACATTTCGTATCCAACGCTTGACCTTTCTATGACCTTGTCAATATCCCATCAAATATAGTACACATACCAAGTTGTACTGTTGAACAATAAATATTTATTCACAACTTATAAAATGTTCGACTAAGGCGTTTTTCGGCGTACCTTTCTTGTCCAACGTTGTCAATATCCCATCAAATATAGTGCACATACCAAGCGAGTTGTACTGTTGAATAAGAAATACTAATTCACAGCATATATCGTTCGACTACATCGTAGTCCCGAATAAATAATCAAAACGCTGACCGCATAGAAAGACCGTTGGCGACAAAGAAACTGTTTTGGAAATTACCCTCTCAAAAGACCGTTGGCTTCCACCAACAGTCTAATAATATTGTAACGGCTAATGGCAGAAATTTCGCACTAAAGTGTTCATAAAAGAGGAATGCAACGTACCAAAAATATGGAGGATATATTCCAATCTAGTTTAGAATAATTTGGTAACATTAAACTCAAGTTAAGAATAGTGGTGGTAAATTCAGTTTAATTTCTTTGTTCCTGGGATGGTCCTTTAACAAATTCCTTCAATTCATTTGAATATAAGATAAAACTGTGATTGCCATGGAAACCAAAAGCTTTAAAAATGGATATCTACTTGTCGAAAACATTGGATAGATTTTAAATTATTTCGATTCTTTAAGAAAAACATGACTGCCAGGGGGTGGGGCAGTTTTCCCTATATGGCTTTATTGAAAACTTAAAAACGATATTGTTCGAAACCACTGGCTGGATTTCAAAGTAGGTTCACATAAATGTTTTTAGGGTGACTCTCAACAAATTTTTTTCAAATTTTTTTCACCTGTTAGAAAAACATGTCCGCCAGGGGGGCGAGGCAGTTTTCCTTGTAAGCTTCTTGTCTGAAACCACTTGCTTGATTTTGAAATAAGTTAACAGAAATGTTTGTTGGCTGACCATCTACCAAATTCCTTCAAATTATTTTGATTTGCTAAAACACATGGCTGTCAGTCTTTCAGTGTTGACAACTGTGTCAGTTTTACTTCAAACAGCTTATAACACGCAATTAAATTTTTACATGCCGATATGATTCATTTAACTCCGGTGAGCGACCCAGGACCATTTTTGCCCTCTTATTTTTAGGTTATGACGTGACGTGACCTCAGTGCACGTGAAGTCACTCTTTATGTTCTTAGCGGGGTTTCTTTTGGCGCGAAAGATGGCAGGACAGTAGCACTGAAGCACGCTTAATATCTGGGGCATAAGGCGAATTTATATAGACCACCTGCTATAAAACAACAAACTGACTTTTGTTTTTTTCGTTGAAAGTGTAATTGCTAAAATATATAAGGTTACATTAAATGCCAATGTTAATGTTATTAAATGTTATTTGTCAATTAAAAACCTAAATGTTTGAAAGAAAAATATCGGATTATAATATTTCTAAGGAGCTCTATCATTTAGACATGACATTTTGTTCACAGCATTCGAAACATTCAGCAAAAGGAGGTCATTCTTTGAAGATGATTGTGACTTTCACATGAGTGTATATACTCCAGCAAACAGTGTTGTTTAGAATATGATGATATCGAATGAAAGTAAGTGTAGCACAAAATTGACGTGCTTATTTGGTGTTCAAGCCACTAATCACTCATAGTTGAACACAATACCAAGAGTATATATCGACTACAACGGTCCACGGCTTAACAATATGATAAAGGACAATATGGTTTACATAGACTATGTATAATGCTTGCGGACATCATGTTGTATGCTAAAATGTTGTGTCACCTTTAGCAAATGATAATAGATGATATTTGTTGGATTCAATGTAAGATCTATTTTATTCATGAGTGGTCATATAAAACATATGTTCACGATTGGCAGAGCCACGAATGACAATATCAGTTTTCTATGACCATAAATAAAATATAATACGATCTTACACTGAAATCAACAAATGTTCATTTTATTTCATGCTTTTGGAAGATAAATAAAAATGTGCGCGAGATATGCTGAAGCGTTACAAAGTAGTGAATTCTGACGACATACATATGACGTCAAAATGATTCCAAAATTGTCGCTTACTGTTGTTGTGGGAAAATAGTGCAACACTATATTATATTTTAATTGAATGGTTTTATGTCTTTTTTGTTGTTTAAAAAAAGCCGATGTTTACACTGACGATTAGGTTATTCACATACTTTCAAAAATACTAAAAACTAAGTAAACCGTAGTTCTATATAACCCAGAGTGAAATGATCCAATGTCATATTTTCACTCGACCCATAGTGATATGATCGGGTTATCTTTTACTGGTATTCTCCACTCATTCACCGCATAGCATGAAATAAATGCAGCTCTTACTGCATCAGCAGCACAGGAAACCTGCACCACACCCGAAGGTTCTTCATCATCAATACAAAGCCCAAACATTATTACAGTGGAGTCACCGCATTGGAAAGCCAGAACTACATCATCGTCGTCATCTGTAATTAGTGGAGAAATGGGGGGGGGGGCAAACCAGGATTTATGAGATCATGTGTTCACATTCATGGAAAATTATATAACACCAAATGCTACGTCTTCAGCACAAATACTTGAACCAACAGTGATAAAGAATCGAATCATATCTTTTTAATTATTCATGTTATGTGACATTATTGTCGCAATTCCGACTAAACAAACATAACTATTATTTAAGTATTTTCCTTGCCAGAAAGGGAAGTAACTGTTGCAATGCAATTTACGTTATTGAGCTACACTCGCAAACAAGGAGCGACAGTAAGTGCAGTGATTGGAACACGTTTGATTCCTCTTTTGGAGTATGGTTTGTGTTCACCCTGTTGCCTTATGGTGCTTCAGTTTCCAACAGCTCAGGGTGACATCAAAATTCAATATAGTTCACTCAATGTACGCAACGTACTACACTCAAGTTGCGCCATAATTCGGTATCTCAACTATATATAATATTTGGTAGAGATGGGCGAACTCGTAGATTGCAAGGACATTACATTTGAATTACTTAGTAGCAAATATTATCCAAGAATTGCACTAAGGGTCACAATGGGTGAACTTACATTTGTCTTTGAACTTTAGAGCTGTCCTGGAAGGTTGATATTGCAGGCTGATCGGACTGGATGTGTATTTGAGATAATCAAACATATTTTATGCTATTATTAGTTAGGTGGCATTACTTTATCTCTTAAAATATTGTCCCCAAAGAACATAATTTTGATAAATTTGTTAAATACATGCATTCGTACTCCGGTTGAAGATCCGAGAGCGAATTTCTGTGGATGTAAAAGAGGGATCGCGTCTATGTGCGTTAGCAAAACATGTATCTGGGTAGTTTGCTGATTTAAAGCGAGTTTTTCCGATATCTTGATGCACGTCTGATTAGTGGGAAGTATCAAACGGGAATAAGAGGCATGTAGGTTGACAGTGTGGATTGATAAAATGGAAGTACATTGTAAATGAAAGTGAAGTCAATAAATGACATGAACACAACGGGATACCGACACGGGAAAATAATATTGTTTCTATGCAGTATCGTTAAATATTTAATGGCGTCGATTGTTTAGAAATGAAAACATTTCAGCGATTGACTACATTGCATGGAATTTATAATATTTGTGTTATTTGTTAAGTGCAAATTTATTTTAGAATATAAATAACTAATAGTACAAAGGTTAGAAACATCTCATTTGTCAAAAATGGTATCTGAGGAATAGCTTACTACATATATTGGTGTTTAACTTGTCCGCAACCAACCTTACCGTCAGTTGGTTGTGTTACAGGCAAATAATAAAATAATATCTGCTGTGATCATTGATAAACACGACACATATAATTATGGTGGAATATTTTTTAAGTTGTAACAATTGTGTTTTATTCCTATTAGATGTGATATTCCTCCATATAGCAATAAAACCTGACTCTGTGTTAACATTTACCGAAGGGTGTATTTGTCGGCGTAGCTTTTTAACCCAACTTTTGAACTTCCTGAATATCCAATCAAATGTTGTGAAAATTTCCCCCCGATGAATGAATCCTAACATTATATCGGCTATGTAGGTCAGTGTATTTCTTGAGTTACAATTCAAAAGGTCTCCTAGCAAGACTAAGGTCCCATTGCTCTCGATAATGTGTGTGTATGTCGAGCATATAAAGTCACTGGTAATGTCAGCAACTTTGTAATGCATTTAGCATATCATAAACTTAATGCAACAGCCTGTAAAACATTCCTGAACAAATATTATTCAATAATGCAAAAGAGAAACGCATAGAAGAAAATGCTAAAGGGCTTTTTTTTTCAAAAAATGTGCTAATTTTGTGTTATCACATACTAAAATATTTTTTAGTAGTGAGTTTCTTTTTATTTACCTTATTTTAAAACTGAGTGTTAAAGTAATCCTTACAATGAGATGCTTTCGACAATGAATATTTATTTCTGAAAAACATGGATTGGAATATACTGTTCCTTCATATTACCTAGACGAATTAATGTAAAATCATGGATAATTTCGTAAATATAATGTTTTCCGAATATTGTTTTACTGTTTTATACACACACACAAAAGACATCTAGACATAAATAAATATTCTAAACAATCACATAATGTGTCTTAAATTACCATTTTTAGTACTTCGTGCCCAATTTTATAATTTCAATTTTCGCTTAAATGTTGATACTAACATATTGACTTTTTTGTTTTTGTTTTTATTTTGTTGCTTCTTTTTTTTGGGGGGGGGGGGGTAAGTTTACACTTGTAATACATTTTTTTCTCAAATTATTATATATACATAAGAACAATAAGCTGTACTTGTTGAAATTAGAAATAGCCTCGCACTAAATGATTTTTTGAGAACACGGTGTTGGTAACAGGAGGGAAATTGCGGTAACAGGAGGGACAAGTGGTAACAGGAGGGAAATTGTGGTAACAGGAGGGAAATTGTGGTAACAGGATTGACATTGCGGTAACATGAGGGGAAAGTGGTAACAGGAGAGTAATTGCGGTAAAAGGAAGGATTATTTCAACAATAGTGAGAAAATATTAACTATCTCTATTAATAAAACATGAACAAGTAACATATCACACAGTAATATGCTTTCTAATACTTTTGATAATGCAAATAACAAACCATTCAAATGTCGGTAGCATCGTTTTTTCTGCTGCTGACAAAACCATTCATTTTGTGTAAGATTGCTTAATTATTTCTATTTCCACTAATGGACATAAGTGAAACGTGAATATTTTCAATGGCATTAGATTTAGAAACTGACCTTGACATGTGCCATATTGACTTCTACAGTATACTAAAACTTAATTAACTGATTTTGACTACATTCACAATTAACGTCTAGGTTATCTAACTTTAAAAGTATATATTACATAGACAGCAATAAGAAACATTGTAGATATTTGTATGTAATCTACAACATTCCTTCCTGTTACTTAATTTTTCTTTCCTTTTACCAAAAGGGCAAATGTGACCAAAATATTAAATTCTCTTATCAGTTCTCAAGTAAAATCAATAATATGTGAAATAACTATATAATAGTTTTATTCAATCGAGCCAACAATGCAAACGAGAGACGCACAGTATAAAAGACTGATACTGAAAAGGGACGCGTTGTTATGCCATAACTGTTCAATATTCTATGGCGTTTGTTGTCAAATGAAAAAAAAACGAGGCGCTGAATTTCAACAAACACGTTACTGGTTGGACAAAAAATGTATCCAGTTGTTTTTTGGACAATGTATTTCATAATATAAATTACACACGTGGATTAAATTAATATTGGTTTGAAATTACCAAGTATGCTACAAACACACCTTATATGAAGGGGTACTTAGTCAAAAATTACATTATGCCTGATGGGTGTTCCAACATGCTTATTGACTGTTTCAACGTGAATGTTGACTTTTAATTACTTGTCGGAGAAAAATGCCGAAAATGTCTGATTAAAAAGTCAACAAGCATGTTGAAGCACCCATCAGGCATACATGTAATGTAAGTTTTTCCTATTCATTCATATGTTTTGTCACTTCTATTCAGTCTATTCGACGAATAGTTGAATTCAAACAAAAGGCAATGGTTTTGGTCTATATTTTATAACGTCCAATAAAATTAAAATTTAAATTATTATATCGGTATAATGTTTACCTTTTTTGAAGAACAAGTTGTAAACACACGGCTTTACTGTATTTATAACACGAACACAATTTCATAGATTATATATGAATTACCTGATTAGAAAACAAACGAAAACTGCAATTTCTATAAACCAGATATCGAAAATGGAATATAGAGAAATGTTCGTATTAGGTACACTTAGGCGTAAAAAAAATATGTTTGTTTCAGGTAACCCGACCTACCCTAAAAAAATGCCCCGACCCTAGAACATTTTTTGGGGTTTGTCAGATTGATTTTTGTTTTATTTACCTTTTTCAATAATTAAATGTGTTTTGCATAAATAAGTATTTTGTTTTGATAGTATCCACTTATAAACAATATTTAAGGATATTACTGATGTGTTTTGAATATTTATTCAGTTTTAGAATCTTCAAGTTGACCAATTACCCCCCAAAAAAAATTCCGACCTATCTACCCTAATTTTTGGGGGGGCATGTTACCTGAAACAAACATATTTTTTACGCCTTAGAAGTTTTAGTAATGTATTGATTGTTGTGTATTAGCAGGTAAAAAACTCGAGTTTACATACTCGTAGACACAGAATTCATATTGTACAGTTTCAACCATCTTATAACAATTTAATATGCAAACAATACTGTTCAACTGGATTTCTATGCAATGTTTCCAGCAGTGTTATGGTGTTGACGATTATTGGCAAGCGAGTGGGTCTAAATACATGTAAAGATGCCTATTAATGTCCATTATGTGCTAAAACGCAATGCAGTTTACTGCTCTACGTCATGTGATTTGAACGCTTACTGTGATTGTAGTGAACTCTTATTGCGATTTATTTGAGTAAATTCTGGTGCCTTTACTAGTATTTTAATATTTTAATTTATGTATTATTTCTTAAACCAACACTAGAGCAGTTGCTTTCAGTACTTTCTTCTAGATACAAGCTTATTATGTTCTGAACGCAATACAACTGTAATGGTACTTCACGCAAGCAATGCCAATGTTAACATCGTACAAGTAATGATAACATTATACGGATGGCATGTTTTGCATATACATGAAACATACAGTTCAGTTATATATTAGTTCAGGGGAAACTGTGGTCTAATGGTAAAGCACTGGGCTTGAGATCGGTAGGTCCGGGGTTCAATTACCGGTCCGGTACCTGGTCCCCAATTTTATTCTTCACTTTCTTCACCAATCATTACACTACTTTATCATCAACAGTAAAAAAAAAACATGGACTGTTATAAATGCTTAAAATCATGAGTAACACTTTGATGACCTGTGGCAAGGTTTGTCAAGCAGACTGCATAAGGCGATAGTTGTTACAAAGCATATGTAAAAAATGCTTGTGAACTTGAAAGTGACTCAAGACTATGCATCCAATTGCTGTCAATATGAGAATAATAATATGTACCTGATTTATAATGCCTAGGAATACATACGATTGTATGTTAGTAAATTCCCGTTGCCAAAAAATCCCTAGCTCAGGTTCAGTTCAATAGTTTGGACAATCAAAGTATTTCGTACACAATTAAGGCAATCACATTGCAATAAATCGTACACACAGTTTGTCAGCAATCATACTAATTATTTCAATGATTTGAAGTAAGTTGTACAATATTGTGATTCACACCCTCTCTGCAAATTTCGGATTTAATCGATATTTAGAGGACAACTTTGTAAGTTGTCTGTTTCATTGTAAAGTTAACATACTGGGCTACCTTTTAGTTACATAAACTGTCCATACAAAAACCGTGTGTTTAGTGAAATCTTGTTTATGTTTGTCTTCCACCTAGATTTACACTCAATGTCAGCCGATGTTTCGACTTTCTCGCTTGTACACTTTATAATTCTTTAAAAATGTTATGGAAAAAGCCATACAATGTCTTGAGATGAAAATTACATTAAATGTACGATTTGCCGTGTAATATATTTCATGAAAAAGGAGGCATTTATGAACATCGGAATGTGTGGACAGGTTTATCACTGCAATTGTAATCACAACATCCGGTAGTACGTTCAATTGGTTTATACACTGTGGTTCAGAATAATACATATTTAATGCACTCAACTGTGTTTGTTTGAGGAATTCCTTGTGATCATACAATCGGTGAAGCTTTTATCAGTATATGTACCTCATTAACAAAGTTGAAATTGTGAAATAACGTTGAAATTTGAAGCAGCAGTAACAAGTAAACATTTATTTTGTAAGTTTTATTTCCTGATTAGCGGTAAAAAATATACAGCACAAACTAATGGCATCAACTTAATTACAGTTTGTATTTAGAAAAATCACTGAAAGCAACTGCTGTTGCGTTGTTTTAAGAAAGTAAACATACATTCAATACATTCTTCACTAGTGCACGCAGCAGAACTCACTCACAAAAAATCACAGTAAGCGTTCACTACAATCACAGGAAGCGTTCAAATCACTACATGACATAGTGCATCAAATTGGACAAAATTCTTTTACAAACCTATACAGTAAGTTCATATAATTTGCCTACATAAACTGCTCACATCAAAAAATTTGACTTATTAATAATCGGACACTGGAGAATGTACAAACATATAAAACAATACACTGTAAGAATCCACAAGTGAGTAAAACACATTTTACTTCGTATGTATTTCCAAAGTTTCAGTCGAATCCAGTGATTGATGAAGTTTATGTCAGTATATACAAACAAACAAAAATTCAAAAATGAATGAAATTGAAAAGATTTGTCATTGCAAAAGAAAAGAAAAATTTCCGTTTCCTCTTTTCTTGTCTTGTTGATTATGTTTTTATAATTTTTGACTACACAATAGCCGGTGCGACAGTACATGTAAGTGTGTTATTGATTATGTACGCATGATCACAACATCCGGTATTACGTTCAATTGGTTTATACACTGTGTAAACACGACACTGAACAAAACGTTATTTATGAGTTTGACCTTAACAAATGCGAATTGTCATTATAGTTTCTTCTTCAGTGATAGTTACCATGTCTATCATAGATTACATTAGCTTTACGGAGCTATTAAGGAAACAAAGCACAACACCCATAATATATGGGATATAACGTTCGGCTTCAGTTTAGACCATTGCATGTGCCTTTTGAGGCTCATACAAAATGGAATTACATGTATTAATACAAGTTTACAAGTGTATTTAGCAAAATATGCGGAAGGCCAAAGCCCAAATGGACACATAAACAAAGAGAAACTCTAGCTGCATCAGCATTTACCAAAAAAGGACAGCACAATACAAAAATACGTATCAAACACAAAACACAGATATGAATAAAACTGATGCCACCGCCTTGGAACGGTCGATGCAAGGCATTGCGGGTTTAAACCAGTTTACGGGCGCCCGAACCTCACACTTGGCCAAGATATATTCATAATGCATGTAAATGTAAATAAAGATTAACCGCATATCTTCGCATTTCAACTTAAATAATAATAAAAGAGAATACTACCATTTAATTACTCAATGGTTGGGTATAAATCAGAGTATCAGAAAATGTATGCATTGTATTGGTCCATATGAACTTCCTGAGGCACGATGGAATGAAAGATACAAACTGAATATCTTCTTTTTTAAGAGATTGAAAGACAAAGCATCATATAGTGCAATTTTCAGATCATCGTCATGCAATACAGGAAAAAACCTAATGTTGGGTGTAAAAAGTCAGATTACATAGCATTGATGTATATCGTACTATTATAAATAATTTATAATTCTACATTTGTAAAATATTAGATTCCCATGCCTTGACTTGCATACAGACATGCTCGCCGTGTTTTTATTTATAACCACAAAATATACAATTGCAAAACATCATATTTGACGTAAGATAAACATGACAACTGGAATAATACACAACACAAAATACAATTATATAATACATAATTACTGGTTTATTAAGCTTCTTAAATGTATTGAGATATGTAATACACTAAGCGTAATGAAATATGTAAATTCTCGTCACAACATAATCCCTATACTCAATAACTACACGAAATTAAAAAATTAATATACGCAGTACACTGGCTCTGTTTAAGTCACAAACATACACTTCATTTTACCCAAAAAATTGCATATATATGCTTACACAAAAGGCATTTAAAAGAATTTTTCAAAAATCAACGTCCATACACTTCTTTTTCTTTAAAATGCCGAGTTTAAACCAGTTAAAAATATCAACATCAACAATAAAACGTAAAACGTAAAGGATTGTAAATTACTATTACAATATCTGAGCTTGTGTGTATTTACACTGCATTTTAAAATGATTTAGACTAAGCACAAATACAGTGACAACACCAATGCATTACATAGCAATTATCAAAACTATCACACTCTTTGCATATCTGAATATATTTTAGGACAAAAATCAATCGTTTTATCTTGCCACTGTTGAAATATAACATAGAATAATTGCTAAAACAAAAACCTGTCGCATTAGTAGAAAATATTTTTAACATAACCGCCCGGAAATCATCGAGGTGAAAACGTATACATACATATAACCGTATTATATGTAATACAATAATTACATATTAAATTATGCAATGCATATAGGTAATATCTATTGAAAACAATAAGCTATAAAGGTAATTAATAAGACTAATACACCTATAATTATGCGCATATAAATCGTTAAGCTAACTTGAACATGACTAGTGCTCTAATATTGATACACTCAGTTAAAACCAGAAATCACTCTCGGAGAGCGGCAACCTCCGCCAACATCTAAAAACAGGTTTTATGTAACGCTGGAGTTTCTGCAATGTTAAGAGATAAAAAAAAACAGATTTGTGGTATCTACAATGGAAAAACCTTAAAGACTAAAAAACAGATCTGGTATACTGTAACAAAGGTTACCAACACATACCCTACAACAGCAACATAGGTCAATGTACGAAATATATTATGAATGCAATTATATAATGCAGTTAGATGAATTCAAGTTGATTTAACATATGTAATACTACAAGTGCTTTTCCTAGTGATAGCTTAAAACCCTTGCACTATATCTTAATAAAGAATCATGCATGCATGTGGTGATCCGGTTCATCAACAACATCCAATCATTTGTTCATTGACTCGATCTTCCCAAATCCAGTTATGCCAATCCGTTCATAACTATGCGCGTGCCGTTGCTAACAGTCAAACAGATCAACGAGCCAATGGTTCCATAAACAAACCCTCCTTAGGAAAAATAATTATATTGATTATCAGTCATATTTTATTATTCAACACTATTTATTATTTTCAAAATCAACCTTATTTATAACTAAATAGTAAGATGCTCAATATTAAATTCGGCGAAGGTCATTATCAGTGAACTAAAAATCTGAACAATTATCAATGTGTCACTAATCAGCACACCACACGTGTTAAAGGGGATATAACTGTATATGTCTCTGGAGCTACATTCTAAGCATTACGCTTAGACCTTATTGTAATCATTGTATTAAATTTACTACTTGTTTTACTAAATGTCATGATCTACATACCTTTATTACAAAATCGAGTAGCTTTTGTAAACTATCATAGTAATGTCGATACATCAATTGTGTTATTCTATACTCCCAACCCACAATTTGCTAAAACTTCGTTTATAGTTTGTTTTGATACACATGAATTCGATCTGAAAAACCGAAGCCCACCACAATTCTACTGAGTCTTTCGTCAAGCGCAACTGAACACCCGTTTTTACAATTCGGTATTATATTTCGTTCACAGCTGAATTTATCAGACAACTGAGTTCTAGAATCCCCTTTAAGAATATATAAATTCCCTTGTTAATCGAATGTGACATCGTTGACATACAAAAATGTAGACGGCAAAGAACGTCCGTATTCCTGTAGCAAATAACAATGGCATATGACATTTACTGTATCTTTGCAACAGCTCCCACCTTTTATTGCCATGCTTACAACTGAATTTCCATCAAGTAATATAAATCTATTCGCGAGTTTGCTCGCGCATATTCGAGACGGTTGGTTTAGATAGAAGTCTGATCCATCTTGATCGTCCTTGAATTCGTCGAATGCATAGCACACATTGCGAATCTGGAATATACACCCTAAGATTCCACCACAGCTGCAATATGGTGTACATACATTATCATAAAGACGACGTTGTAACTGCAAAAGATGTGATACTTTTCACAAATTTCCTTGCCATATTCTATGAAAAGTAATGTTTTTTTGCATACCAAAACAAACAGCAACTGTAAACATACCGTCTTGTTTCTCCTTTATGATACACATACCATTGGGTTTGTAACGCAAACGAAAAGTTGATAACAATGCGAGTTTGTCTGAAAATAAGGTAAGACCATTTTCATCATCTAACACAATAATACGACCATCGGACAAAATATCTACAGCAATAGCATTGCAGGTCTTGATTCGTTCGCCTTGCTTTGTTGGAATTATTAAAATTCGTATATGTTTTGTCAATTGCAGCTTCTTTAAAAGTGAGCCAGTGTGCTGTTTATATATTAAACGTTCATCCACTTGTATTGCTATATCTCGTGAAAGGCGTTTTATCTCGTGAAAGACGTTTATATTCGTCACTGTGCAAACTGTACTGTTAATTGTCTGTTAGCACAAGGTCAAATTGCTGTAACAGTCTACGCAGAATAATGGACGTCATTGGTAGTATAACATGTACATGCTTAGCAGCTATTCCTGTTAATATATCACTAGCCTTCAATTCATCCCACAAGAAGCAGGTCAATAAATTAACAATAATAAATTCCTTTTCTGTGCCGTACTTTCAGTAACAGCAGACAGTTTCTCATATCGTGTAACTTTGTTTTCAATGCTCGACACAATATTTCGTCTAACTTATTGACGGACTGATTCGTATTTGACATCAGCTGTTCTTGTTGCCCGTTCAATTTCTTTTCAAGTTGCTCAACAGTGTCTTTCCATGAATTTACAAATGTCTTAGTCTCCTAGTTTACAACATTCTGGTTAGCTTGAATGTTCTCTCTTATTTTATTGTTGTCCTGTCGTTGTCTTTGAAACTCTGTCTTGAGCTGCCTTATTAATTTAGCTTGGTTGCCAAATGTGTTCCTCTTTGCAATAGATATTTTATCAATATCGCAAACTCTGCAATACTGGTATGATATGAAAAAAGTCTAGAACTAGTAGAAACAGTTTGCAAATACTTATTGTTGTTGCCACTGCATACCTGGCAATGAGTCCAACACAGCTGGGTAGCATTGACGTAACATCACATGGTGTCGAGTGTTTTAGGTTTTGGCCATTTTACAGCAGGTGTTTCTTTTTGTATCAAAAGCTGCCAATCACAATTATATTTTGCTTAAAGTACATATAACACTTGCATTTGATGATTTCTTAATTAGTATTTTAACAATATCATTGTCAGTGAACAGATCTGTATATATACAATTAAGTGAACGCATTGTTTTTTAAATTCATGTTTGCATAACAAATGCATACATGATACTGTTATGGTGATGACGACTTTAACAATAACCAAATGCCAATGAATTTGATCTACCTATTTTGCATCCTAAATTAACTGGCTTCCCTCAGAAGAAAACTTTAATTTTCCCACTTAATCGCAAAAGTATCTGCCAGTCATTAACATATCTAAAGTTATGCCGGGTAAGAGATAAAACGAAAAAAACTATTTTGTGGAAATATTGAGGATAAATCGCAAAATATGTAACATTTTTTACTAAAGTAGGTATACGCACACACGCAAGTATCTGTTGGATGCTTATTTTACTGTTAATTACGAATAGTAGTGAACCAGCCTCTTAACACAGAGTGGTGTCCCTTTATGCTGTCCAATTTTTGGAAGATTAAAGACTCATTTTTTTCATCCATGTTTGTGTTAACCGGAAGCAGTTCGATAATAATGTGTTCAGTGGTTTTTAGAAATATTGACGATAAATCGCAACAAATCAGGTAAAAATATGTAAATTTTCCATGAACGTATGTTTACACATACAAATTTGGGGGCGTTGTTCCCTTGTTAACTGAAATTCAAAAAAAGAACAGTTTATATGGTTGCGATTTCCGGTGATTTGTGGCAAAAAAATTTCGGTTCCATAGGTATATCCAAAAACTGATACATATAAGCGGTCAACGTTTTGGCTATTGCCCGTAATATAGTCCCCACGAAGTCCCAAAATCCGTAACTGGCCACATGGTCGGGTAATCCTTTATAAATTATTAACGTTCGAACTTCATTTTGCTGGACACTCAAAAACAGTTTTTTTGCAAATAGGCACTTGACCAGAATTGTTCACCAGCCAGGAAGACCAGTGTTCTCGTCACTTTTTACTGGACCTCATATAGTTATACTGACCTAGTCTTAGGTCTCACAGACTTGCGCGGAGGCTGAATAATATCAACATTTAGTTAACTTAGTTAACTACGAAATACTTTAATAGTCCTTGCCATTGTTTCTCGATACTTTCTGTTTCTACTTCAAAACAGTGCCATACTAACTCTGCAATAAAAAAACTGTCCATGCAAGTTTAGTGTTCAAAAGTTGTAAGCAAAAATTGTATTTATAGTCTATACACAGGTATGTAATGTAACATCTATAATGTGCTAGGAAAGAAAGCAAAAAAACATCTTTATGTTCGCTTTGTAAAGTTATGTGTATTGACCATGGCCATCACTACATATCTAGACATGTCAACTTGTCAATGTATTTTGAAACTGTACTTTTTGTATATAACCTTTATAGTGCAAAAATATGCGATCTGTAGAATTTCTACTTCAAATACATTGTAACAAAAAATACAAACTAGGGGTTTTATATTGAATCATATAATTCAATTATGTCTTATTGTAAATAAAATGTTGACATGAAAAGAACTTGAGACTATATAATATGTGAAAATACCATCAATAATAAAAAAAGTAGCTTGAACAATCGCGTAACTGGTCAGGCGTCAAAGTCCAGGCCGTTTTCTGACCTTGTTGTATAAAGTACCTGGTTTGAAATTGAGAATTTCTCAATGTAAGATTTGCCAAATTTAGAACAAGAATGTACATATAAATTTTGTAATCAGTATCAGTTTTCATTGATTAGTTGATAACATTCCTGTAACCAAATTAATGAAGAATTTTGTTTTAAGAATTGGAAAAAAACAGCCCTAATTTGTATTAGGAATGGGTCAAATACATGTATTCTGTCCTTCAAGCCTTATAGAAAAGGACTACAAAATAAAAAAATAAAAAATTATGTATGGTGAAACAGTTTAGGCAGGTCACATGGCTAAGGAATATCATATTGTTATTTGTTCTATGTACCAATGTATGGTTTTTAATTTTGAACAATACAGGTTGCATGTAGTCCATGCATTTATAGTTGGATCATTGCATGGACTTTACGATTATTGTCTAACAAGTGTTATTTTTAAATAATTACAATTTCTTGTGGTTTCATCATTTTACATCGTGTTCTGATTGGCTGAAATGCATCATGTGACAGGCTTTTATTTTTCGATGAAGCCGGTTGCCTCTATTAATATTCATGAGGGACTACATTTTATTGTTGTTTACATGCAGTGCTGACGTCAGACACAAAAACACGCACACATAGAAATGCAGTAACATATTTATTCACATTTATACATGGCAATTAATAATAAATAAATTAATTAATTAATAATTAAGTATGAACATGTAAAATGTATGTTGTTCATTTCTTTTTGCCTATTTGATGAGCATTATGCATGAAAGAAAAGAAATAACATAGAGAAAATTCAACACAAACATGAAAAAATACTTTTTGCATAAAAATATTTAAAGGGGGTACGTACGATTTCAATATGAACATTTCATTTTCTCATAATTTGAACAACACAAATGAGAGGACGAATATATTCAAGGGAAGTTAAAATAAAAAGAAATAAACAGTTATTTGTACCATACTTCATATGTTGTTTTTTTAAATGAACTTCATGATCACGACGAATTTATTCCTAGTGCTGTGCCGAAAAAACACCTTTGACTGTTTTGTGAGAGAAACAAAAAACGTATCCATGATGTGTCGTATGAACAATCTGCACAGAACTCAAGTCAACACGTAACAAATATTGAGGATTTCCCAAAATTGTACATGTCTGAACTCTGATGCACAATAATGAGTTTTCGACTGGAAGACGAAAAGTATTTTAAAGTATTTCGAGGATTTTCAAATATAAATTCTTCTGAACTTTTATTCTACTTTGTTATTTATCAGTGTTTTATAGGTTTTATTTTAAATTAATATTTTTCTATGACAATTTGATGAGATCGTACATACCCGCTTTTAATACTTATATTTAAATTTATATTTATCAAAAGAGGAAAACAAATGAAATTTAACAAACACAAACATAAAAATACACAATTTTTCAGATTAGGGCAACGAACGGTTTAGAAACGAGAGGTTTCAGTCAAATAAAAGACATCCAGTTGAACAAACGTCTCACATTCTTTTTACAAGGAAGCCACCGGACAACCAAGCGAGCATGGTATGCAGTCATCCCATGGAGCTTGCAAAAGAATGCCACATGAACACCTCGAAAATTGTGCGAGCTCCATCCAATTGTCAACTCTGAGAGCTGAATGTCCCATTTATCATTGTAAAAATCCCATTTTCAAGTACGCAAATGACTCGACAGCTGCGAAGCTCAAAACACTCGTCGAAGTAGGCTCAACTTTGTCAATTAAGCATAAGCCAAGGATGATTTGCACAAAATTCACCTGTTCATTAAGATTTTCTCGAACATTTATCCATTCACATTCACGACAGGGCGAAGTATATCTTGTGCATCCAGTTTGTGGCGAATCGTTATAACACACAGTGGCGAATCGTTATCACACTCTGGCGAATCGTCATTAAACTGTGGCGAATCGTTATGTGTCGAATCGTTATTGTGGTGAATCGTTACTAATTCTATTACTCGGGGCCAGGAGTTTCATCAGCAGCTGAAACAAAAGTTAGAAAAAAAAATGAATGAATTTTCATTTACTAGTAGCTTTGACTAAAACAATTAAAATGTTCTTCTTGTTCATAGTTCTATGCAAATAAGATGCATAACAATTGACCTTGCCTAGCTAAAGAAACTTCAGCGAACAGTTTATAGAGTTCTGACTAGACCTGTTTTATGTCGCGCAAAGTCAACAAATATGAAAAGCGATATATTAAGTTATGGAAGCCAGAATTAGACCTTTCCAATTTATGTCACACAGGTAAAGAAACTATACATTAGATATTTTCGGCCGATGACACACAATTCCATAGATTTAATATTTTGATCAGTAGTAAAATAATAAAAGTCGTTTACCTTTTTCTCGCCTTGATTTTGTATCCACACTGATAGTTATATTTTGCCAAATTTCATACACAAACCGTTTTAACACGACGTTCAAAAACATGAGGTGTTGAAATATTTGCTCAACACACGGTTTTAAAATGCATGCCATAATGGGTGTAAACATTGACTAACATCGAGGGCCTAACGGGTCGTTTTAAGAAAGAAAAAAGAAAACATACGTATGAAACATTGCGTTTCAAATGTAAAAATAACCATTAATTATTTAAATATATTTTACGCCTACAGTACGGTTCCATCCACACATGTATACGGGCGTTTACAAAATTGCAACTATCTGAAAACAACTTTCGACTCGTTTAGCCTTCAGTCGTAAATCTAAACTGGAACGCGTTTCAATATTTCCGTCTCTTTCAACATATATTATGGATACAAAACACCTTGTTCGAAATTGCTCTTACGAAATATCAACCAAAACAAAAGTAAATCAAAAGTATATTTTATCACTAGAGCTACTGCATTATTTTAGATACCGCTTTGTTGCGACATGTACACAACGCTACTGCAGTGCAAGGGGCGGAGCCTATGAATCATACTTCAACGTATTGATGCGCGAATTGCAAAAAATACATCCCAAATTAATTTACTCTTTTAAGGTGAAAATTTCAAGTATACACACAATTGTAATTATAATTGTAATTATAAGAATTGAAACGCTCTTTTCGGCGCTTCATCGATGTATGAAGGTCAGTTTTTTTTATCTAATTTGTACATAAAGCCTTCGGCTTTATGCAAATTAGATACCAAAAAACTGACCTTCATACATCGATGAAGCGCCGAAAAGAGCGTTTCAATTCTTAATACAAGCATTTTATACGTGTTCGTATGATGTTTATACTGTTGGCGAAATGCAAACATATTCGAACTCGAAACCGAAAGTAACCGGAAGTCACCTATTTTCGTATAAACAAAACAACTGTCAAAGGAAAAATAAGAAGCAAAAAGAGATGGTTTACTGAAAGAAATACAGAACCAAATATAATTAATAACTATACCAGATCGTACATATGATGAACCAGTTTTAATTCTGAAAAGAAGAGAAATGAAACACTTGTAAGACCAGATCTTGACAGAATTGGGTACATGTATATTGCTTCAATCGACCCCTACATTCGAAATTTAAAGCGACTTGTTCACAAATTGACGAATTGACAATTTTCAACTTTTTGTCACTGATTCCAAAAATCAGTGTATACAAGGGAGCAAAATAACACTACGGACCTAGGAATATACTGAAAAAACTGTTTCGTTTATGAGTAATCATCAGTTGGAATAGATAAAATTATAACGCGGATGTAACGTTAAACAATGGAATAATTTGGAGTGTTTCTGTTGTTGTCGTTGCAACTGTTGACAACGCGTGGAGTAAATAATGCAGGATAAAATATAGAAGTCGGAATGGCCGAGTGGTTAAGGAGATAACCTTTTATTCCCGAGGGCCCGGGTTCGAACCCCGGTGGGACCTTCTTTTTTTTAAATACTTATCTTGTTACTTTAATTGAGCTTTTCAGTTCCGATGCTTAAATCTGTCAAGTTAAGATATGTAATGGCCTAATTTAAAAAATACGAAAATCTGTCAACAAGTCCCTTTAATACTTTATTAGAAGTTCGAGATAATGTGGTGCTTTCATTTCAATGCTTAAACTACGAATGTGTATTCCTTAAATGTATATAGTATTATTAGTAATTGTGTTTTATTGTTTTCGACTATGCTTCTGTACATGTAAACTTGCAAATGAACATGTAAACAAGTCATAAAGTATGGTGATCTGTCAGTCTCTTACTTTTGAGGCCTCAAGACACTAAAGTTTTTGTCAGCTTTTTGTAATTCCGATTAGTAGTTGACTCCTTATACATAATATGTGTGCCACTTTGCTTATGAATGTGTGCGCATGTGTTTCTACAGGATTTGTATTAAATAGTAAGAAGTAATAACCAGTTTTGACATTTGCTTCACCAAACACTGAATATATGGCTTAGGTTGGGTATACATATATTGCACAGTTTTGTAGTTTCAGCTGAGGAAGAGAATTGCCACAAATCGACCGGCATGCTTCCCTGGAGGTCTAGCCTGGTGATAAGCACACTACACACGATTCTCTGACTGTGCCAGTTGGTGAAGATGCATCCTAAATTGCCAACATACTGCAGTTTATAAACTGCTGGCATGAAGATAAATGGAAAAAAAAGACGCCTTATTATATTGTTCATGCATAGTGTGTTGTCTCAGAGTTGAAAACATTGAAGGGTGTGGGTGGCATTGTGTGTGCCCACAGGGGACCTAATTTTGAAAAGAAATTATTTAATTCACTCAAATAATTGCTTTTCATAATTAAATATTTTGTTGAACTGGTGTTAATGGTGTATTTAACTTTAATTGCATAATTTTTGCCACATTTTATAATTATCGTTGAGGAATTGCCTAAATAAAGCTGTCTTATTTTTAACGGGTATGTTAGTTTTTCCTCAGTTTTTTTAAATATAAGTACATGGTCAATGTGTTTCCTTCTTTTATTTCAGTCAAATATATTTTATAAATGAAGAATATATAAACAGATTTAAGTGAAAAAAAGCCATATAAGTCCAGAAAAAAACAAGTTCTTTTAGACAACAGATTATTTTCCCTGTTCTGTCAGGTTCAAGTTTTTTTTTATCCATAGGGGTAAATGAATTTTGATGAAAATTGTAAAACAGGGATTGTAATAAACATTTTCAAAACAATATTTTTGCATGGAAAACCACCCTTAAAATATGTAATTAGATCAGTGATGTAATACAGATAATTAAAATTTGGAACATTGCCCATTACAGCGTAACAATTATGTTTATACTGCCCGCTGAAGAAGTAGCTCAATAAAATTGACACTACTGTAAATATTTTTTATACTGTTAAATAAATATGCTTTTGCCCTTAACTAGGTAGCACCTATATTCATATTATTAACATCAAACGCCTTAGAATTATCAATTTGGTAAGAAAATTTATGATAACAGTCGGCTGACTTTCCCTCCGGCTGCGTTTGAGCAGTGCTCAGTGTGATATATCTTCTAAGATTCTTGAAAAGTGTACTTAGTGCGCCGTGTTAGTATTTAGGTGGTAATGGGTTCGAACCCCGCACTGGGGTTTTGATACCGCCGTGGTATGATTGAAATACTGATAAAAACAACTAAAATAGGTGTGCTTGGGTAAAAATCTACCATCTGTGTAATCAGGCGGCTGATTTTTACCCAAGCACACTAAAGCATTATACATTTCATACATGATATAGTAATTTATTTTTGAGACCGGGGCATGACTAACATACATTCATCCTTTTTACGTCTGTATAATTATCGAAAATCTTTCTTGTTATGAACTGTCCATTAAAACTTAAGTGTCTTTCTCGAATTTGAGACAATTCAAGTAATTAAGCCAATACAAACAACCGCGAATACTACTTCAAACTATGCTCGCGAAATCTAATTACAAACTAACCAACTTAAAAACCGTACATGTGAAATTTATTAATTTGAGAAATAAATAAACACGCATATACCTTTTATAATACCTTACACCTTTACAGAAGACGCAGCTCCCGCCGTTTCATACAAACTTTAAAAACTTGTTAAATTAAAATTGTAATCAATAATTTTGTCGCGTTATTTGTTTACCTTCAGAATGGAGAGTAATTATTACGCACATTTCCATAACATTTGTGACGTCATACACAGCAATGTCTATCTTCCAAACCACCAAGCCCTGTTCAACAGTCTAAATGAACCGTACCAAATGGTATGATGGTTATATCAGGTCCGGACAGCGTAACTTCGTTAACCTAAGCCTCTTGAACAGTCTAACCCGAGTCGTATCGGGTGCCCCAGGATTCCGATTAGATCTTCGAATCTGTTATCAGCGCGATCAAAAAGTGAAGTTTTACATGATGAATTGTTAAAACTGAAACATAAGGGTCACGTTATCGGCCCTTTTGATTCGCCACCGTTGAATAATTTACGCATCAATCCCGTCGGCTTGGTTCCAAAATCTTGCGGGGGCTGGACACTTATCACTAACTCATCATATCCTCCCGGTTCAAGTGTCAACGTCTATATTCAACCAGAGTTCAGCCTAGAGGTCCAGATAAGGCGCGTACACGCGTAAATTACGCGCAAAAAATCGGAAGAAACGCAAAGAAATTTAGAATTTGGGTGTACATTTACGCACAGAAAATAAAAATTGGGTGTACATTTACGCACGATTTTTCCAATGTACGCGTACAAATCGTAAAATCCCAAAACGGCCCGCAGCAATATCCGTCAATTAGACATGCTTGCATCGATGTTTTCTAGGCGCTTATAGAGAAAATATTTTAGTCTGGCGTCTGGTTGATATTAGGTGTTTAAATTGTCAGCGTAAGCGTGCATAAGTAACAACGCACGGTTTTAAGAAACATATTTAGGGCCTATTATAAATGGATAATAAACAATATGACAGGTATGATGGTAGTCTCATGCAACTTATGTTTATTGTTTTCAGTGACTGGACGACTTAAGCTGAGGAAAGTTTTGGCAGGCCATCAGACCTCAATGTGTAGTTCTGGCTTCCATAACTTAAAATCTCACTTTTTCTATTTTTTTATTTGCGCGACATAAAAGTTATGGAGCAACCCCCATAGTAAAGTCGGTATCTAGTTATCTCGGCACCGTATTCACCAACATCCTTAAGTTTAATATTAAGACTTGGCTTCAGCTTTAGACTCAGACTCATTCTCAGCTAAAAAAAAGTTATTTCACGAAAATCAAAATGGTCAATTTTAGACTCAGTCTCAGAACGCTGAGTCTAAAATTCTGAGTCTACAATTTGTGAACTTACGTACTAGAATCACGACGAAACGTTCTAAAAACCAAAATGTCCGCCTCACGTAGGCATGTGCGTCAAGATATACTTAATCACAATGTGCGGGTCGAAAGAGTGTTCTTCGACCGGACGAATCCGTTGGAATTATACAGAGATATAGAACTATATAAACGGTACCGGTTTTGTAGGATGTCTTTACTCTACATATGTGGTTCGTGCTAAGAATTGGAGCGGAATACAAAAAGGTGTCTGCCGATTCCGTTCGCTCTGGCAGTGTGCACATACCTGCGTTATGTGGCCAGTGGCGACCTGCAGCTCACTGTCGCTGACAGCACTGGCCTATCACAGGCAACGGTTAGCCGTGTCTGTGCACAGGTCAGTGCAATACTGTTTGTAACAGTGTTAAATTTTAAATTACACCGCGTTTGTTTGTTTACAATTTTTTTAATAATCTGTAAGCTGAATCGTTCGTTACAACCCACGAATTAAGCGTTAACACTAATTAAGAAGCTAGCTGTTGTGTGTTAAATATATCAAATGCATTAATTTGTTACTGGAAGAAGGTAATCATAAATATCATGCTATCATTGCCCTTTTATTTTAGTGTTATTAGCCATTCTATTTTTAGATACAATATTCGTATAGTTATCCTCTTAAATTTGAACGATCAGTTTATGCATGTACCCTGGCGCAGTTGGTAGCTTATGTAACTGATTTTCATGTGGTACGTGGGTCGAATTGCCACTAAAACAATAATTTTTTTGACATTTTCATGTTAATTTTTTTCATTTTCAGTACTTAAAAGGTAGTGAGTACGTTATGAAATCATCATTGTTAGATACGTACAGTTAACGTAAAAAAGATGTGCGTATTTTAAATGTACAGTACTGTTATTATGGAGTTGATCTGTTCAATAGTGTCAGCAAGATGTTTTATTTTAATTGTTCTGTGATTATGTATTGTTAAATATACACTAATCAAAACTCCCTACGCATCACATACGGTATTCAAAACTCATTGTAATACATAGGAAAGCGCATGGAAAGAACACTAGTAATCACCATTCATTTGGACATGATGACCACTTATGTTCTTTCCATGCGGTACTGAATTGAGCCATACCTCATTGTGTACACTGTAATGACGCAATAATGTTGCAATTGTATTATTGGAACTTGTTTGCCTATCACTATATCGTGTTTAGATTACCTTAACTGTATTTTACAGTCTTTGTTATGTAGTAAAATGAGCTTTGAGTGTGTGATGCGTCAGGAGGTTTGAATAGTATATATTCATTTGTGTAAATGAACAACAGCTGTCTCAGCACAGCGCGCTCGAATATTCACTCCTGTTTGATTATATATAATCCAGGACGACATTTACCAAATACAACTCGATGTATGTCAACTTTACAGTAGAACATGTTTATAAGAATGTAATCCAAATTAGTAAAAGCTCATGTTTGTATTCATAATATTATTCAAAAGTATTTTAATCCTTTTCAGGTTTTCCTAATGCTATTGGGTGTATTGATTGCACCAACGTGCAAATAAAAAAGCCATCAGAGAATGTGGAAGATTTCATAGGTCGTAGGAGAGTTCCAACACTCAATGTTCAGGTACAAACATGTGTATCCACACAGATCAATTATATTTTAACAAATAGTGTTAATACAGAACATAATTTAATAATTATGCTGTAATTTTTTTCAGATTAAGTAAAGTATCAACACACCAATCTTTATATTATATGTTGTGTTACATGGACACCAACTGAATTCTTTATAGGCTATATGTGATGCCAACTACAAGATAACGAGTTTCACTGCGAATTGGCCAGGCTTGGCACATGATGCCAGAATATGGAGAAACTGTGAACTGAGGAATCAGTTTGAAAATGGTAAAACAACATATTGTATAACATACAATTGCAATAAACAAACGATTGTATTCATTTTCACTAAACAATAACTGAAGAAATATACATACAATACATTGAACACAACATAATATCATGAGTATAAGATGCCCATGTAACAACTGTGACAATATGAGAAGACAAATATTAAAATATCATCTATATTATAAAATAATTTACATCGGTAAAAAATATAACCTACTTTTTCATTCAGTTCTCTGACAACATAAAGAATAATAAAACATTTCATGTAAAATTAATGTGTATATATTTCACCAGTCTAAATCCGCAAGTCTGCAGGATGTGTTACCAATACAAAGTTAAACATATTATATTTAACAATTTGTGATTTGTTCTTGCCAAAATAGGACAGCATTCTGGGCTTCTTATCGGCGGCAGTGGATATGGATGCTCTCGGTATATGATGACACCGTACTTGCGCCCGATGAATCCTGTCCAGGAAAGGTTTAACAGATCACTGTGCAGGACCAGAGTTATCATAGAGCAGTCATTTGGAATGTTAAAAGGCAGGTTTGGCATTCTAGGGAGAAAGGTCCGGGCTACGCACCGGAGAGCTGTCAGACACATGTGCCTGCATCGTACTACACAACATTAGCATCATTTGACATGAAGTCACCGAGATCCCTGATACAGACATACAAGTAGATCAGAATGGGTTTGATCAGCATGACAACGTAGATGGTCGTGCCATGAGGGACTTCATTGCCACCACAAACTTTGCAAGAATGTAATCAACAGGGCCCATAAATGTAACTAAATGAATGTCATGATTATAATAAATTAACTAACGTTTTCATTAATGAACTCGTCGGGTCCATGGTCTATATCAACAAAGATCCTTACTAAAAATAAGGTTAATTTCTTAAAACTGTTTAAATAAAGAAATTTCATTTTCGTGTCTGTACATTTTACAGGGACTGAGTCACATATGTTGATAACCAACAATGACTGGATTTACATTTGAAAGGGCCTCAGCCACATATATTGCTAACCAATAATCAGACTGCATTTACATTTTAAAGGGCCTTAGTCACAAAGATTAATAAGCAACAATCAGACTTGATTTACATTTTAAAGGGCCTCATCCACATAGATTGATAACCAACAATCAGACTGGATTTACATTTTAAAGGGCCTCAGTCACAAATGTTGATAACCAACACTCAGACTGGATTTACATTTTAAAGGGCCTCGGTCACAGAGATTGCTAACCAATAATCAAACTTGATTTACATTTTAAAGGGACTCAGCCACAAAGATTGCTAACCAATATTCAGACTGGATATTCATTTTAAAGGGCTTCAGTCACAAAGATTGCTAACCAACATTCAGACTTGATTTACATTTTAAAGGTACTCAGTCATATATGTTGATAACCAACAATCAGACTGGATTTACATTTTAAAGGGACTCATCCACATAGATTGCTAACCAATAATCAGACTTGATTTACATTTTAAAGGGACTCAGCCACATAGATTGCTCACCAATAATCAGACTGGATTTACATTTTAAAGAGCCTCAGTCACATAGATTGATGACCAATAATAAGAATTGATTTTCATTTTAAAGGGCCTCAGCCACATAGGTTGCTAACCAACAATCAGACTGGATTTACATTTTAAAGGGCCTCAGTCACATAGATTGCTTACCAGCAATCAGATTGGATTTACATTTTAAAGGGTCTCAGCCACATAGATTGCTAACCAATAATCAGACTGGATTTACATTTTAAAGGGCCTCAGTCACATAGATTGATAACCAACAATCAGACTGGATTTGCATTTTAAAGGGCCTCAGTCACATAGATTGATAACCAACAATCAGACTGGATTTACATTTTAAAGGGACTCAGTCACATATGTTGATAACCAACAATAAAACTTGATTGACATTTCGAAGAGCCTCATTCATATATGTTGATAAATTATTCAACAATCAGACTCAATGTACTTTTTAAAGACATATGTTGATAACCAAATGTCAGACTGAATGTAAATTTTAAAGGAACTCATGCAGTAACATATGTTAATAATCAATAATAATGTTTACATTTGTCTGAATTATATAAACTTCAATCAATGTACACATATGAACTTGGAGTTCTGAGTGCTATTATTCAAAATTTATTTTGTATAAATCAAGTTTCAAAATTGTGTTATTATACTTGCACTGAGAAAATAATGCCAATCTGTTTCTAATTACCAAAAACACTGCTCCAAATGCGTAATGGCAGTAAATACTCATTTAACATTTGAATAAGTGCTGTCACTGTAAAGTGAAATATGCCACGGAACACACTTTTAGTAAGTGACCCACCCACCCAATATGCAATCCCAAGCGAGGTTTCAATATGAGTTTTCTCCATATGAAGTTTCATTAAAATATCTCAATGTGTTCTCAATTTATTGAGCGGAAACCATTTTTCTATTTTTAAGTAATGGTTACCTTGACTTCACCCACACCGTATGCAATCTCAACCAAGTTCTCGATATAAGGTATCTATGTATGAAGATTCATTAAAGTATCTCAATGCGTTTTCAAGTTATTGAGCAGAAACCGTTTTTCTATTTTTAGTAATGAAGACATCGACCTTGACCACACCCACCGCATATCCAATACCAGAGAGGTCTCTATATAAGGTATCTATGTATAAAGTTTCATTGAAATATCTCCAAGCATTTTCAAACTACTGAACGAAAACAGTTTTTTTATTTTCAGTAACGGTGACCTTGACCTTAAATCACACCCACCCCACATGCAATCCCAAGCGAGTTTTCGGTATAAAGTATATATGTATGATGTTTCATTACAAAAAACTCAATCCGTTCTCAAGGGAGGAAACGAAAAGTTGACGCCGCCACACAACGACAAACCCCAATCTAAATTACCAAAATGTTTGTTCGAAAAATATGGTTAATAAAAAACTTTAAACTTGGCCGGACAGACTAACCGATGGACGGATGGTTCCATTTTAATATGCCCTCCTCCGGGGGTATAAACATAGAAATGAGGGTACTGGTACATATTAAAATATTGGTAGACACTGTGATTGTCCTGTCCGTCGGTCCGTCTGTCCATCCGTCGGTTTGTGACAAGGTTAAGTATATTTTACTGTTTCGACTAGCACCAACATCGCTAACTACAACACTTGGATACTTACACATTTGTTGCTTATCACCATTCCCTATCCACCCATATTACCCAACCTCACTTTGACCTTGACCTAATTTGGACTAAGAAATAGGCCATCAAACACCAAACGGGGGCATGTGTGTTTATCAAACGCAGAAGCTTGTTTAAATTATGGAGTACCAGTACGCTTTAACATTATTTAAATACAGGGCAGTGTCTTAAGTCTGTTTAAAACTTTGCCATTATAGTACAAAGTTTTTTTTTAAGGTAGTTGGCATAATTTTATTCATTTTTTATTTTTAAATAAATGATTTTTTTCTCCAAATTAATTTTTTCAATTTCACAATTAAGCTTTTCCATTTTAAGATTCAACTTTTTTTAAATCCATTTAGAGTTCCTCAGCTGTCAGAGAACTCATGCTTCTGCTCAGCTGCATTCGCCTATCTGCATTATTGGAGAATTCTGGAAAAAAAGATTATTATATTGCATGCATTATTTGATATGGCAGTATAGACTATTTGTATCGGTCTGTTGCAGTTGTCCACATTATACTAATTAATTTGATAATTGTAAAGTAAAGATATATTACCTTAAAGTTAATGTTAAAAGTACCCCTACTTAAAATGGAAGAAGGTGCCAAATAATTAACTTACATTCTTTTCTTTTTACTACATTATCCACATTCATCGGTTCTGAAATTACACAATGTCTCATTGAACATGTAAATTTACAAGTCTTTTCTTTGAAATTATATCAGCTGTTGATGTTTAATTGCACAAAAATCATTGATACTTAAATATAAAAAATTATGAGTTTTATGTATATGTTTGATTATGTAAATAAAATTAGCATTAATGCATGTGCATTTACAGTTCAATATTAAAATACCTCCTTGTTGACTGCTGCAATCTGTTTCAGATCGTAATACAGTGGTTGTCGTTGTTTGTGTAGATGCTACTTAAATACAACGTACATGTTTGATTACATGTGTAATCTTCATAACTGCCTCAAAAGTGAAAAATAGTACAAAAAGATGACTGTTCCCAAAACGAAATGTACGTATAATGTTATATGTCAATAGCTACAGTAAAAAAGTAAATGTCCAACAAATAATCACGAACGACACGACCAATGTTACATGATTTGTATATTATGTGGTCATATAAGAAGAACAATAGGAAATCAAGTGCCACACAATTTACTTATATTTCTTTCTTTTCACTGTCGTTTCCACAGTCATTGGTACTGAAATAACAAAATTTATTAATTGACATGTAAATGTAAAAGTACTTTTTTCTAAACTATATTTGCTGTTGATGTTATAATGCACAACAATTATTTAAATTGGAATGTGTCATGAATTTAATGATCGTATATATGTATAAATAGTATTCATGAATACTGCAAATGTAAATAAAAATAGCATTCATTTGTTAGAAATAGTGTGATAGAGAATGTACCGGTATTTGTATATATATGTATAACTGAATAGTACATTCCCGTTCTATGCTGCTATTTGTTATAACAGATGGAATTAAAATAGTGGATTTTTCCTGTGCTGAAATACAACATTAATGTCAGTGTATATTTGTATAATTCAATAACTGATTAATCAATTACAGACTTAAATACAATGCCATTTTTTATTTTAGACCCCATGCATTTCAAAGTTATTGATTTCATGTAAATTATAGATGCACTTTTTTTTCTTGTTAGTCATCAAATCTATAATTATTAAATTATTACAAATTAAGTTTAATTTTAAAATACAAAATATGTTAAAAAAAAAGTTTACAAACAAAGGACACTCAACCTGCAGGTAGAACAGGTCAACCACTACAATCTCCAATAAAAATAACAAGAGGGCCATGTGGCCCAAAGCGCTCACATGAGAACTGGTACAGATGAAGACCATACTGTTGTGACAGGTTTGAAACTTAAGGTATCTGAACAATACACAGTGGGGGTAGGATCAATTTTGATTTAAAACATCGGTAAGTGCAATGGACTAACTAAAGTATGAGTTGGGTAATGGATGTGCGTGTTTGCTAATGGTTCTCAAATCATTTTTCTCGATATTCTTACCTGACCCTTTTTCATTAAGTCATTGACAATTCTGGAAAATGCACAAACAGCAGATTTTGATGTCTTTTTCGCAAACAGTTTTGGAAAACTAGTTGCAATGCGATAATTGCGATGGCTGTGCTATCAGGTAAAGTTTTGTTTTTTCTTTGATAATTTTCTTTCAAATGATAATAAATAATGTTAATGCAGGCTCTGAAGACATCAATTTTGCATGTACAAATAACTGCATGCAAGTCTTGCAACTGTTGGAAATCAAATTTTATCAATCGTTTTTTATCGTCATGTGCAAACTGTATAATTTTGGTCAATATTGAATCAAAAAACGTGTGTGCAAGCCAATCATTGATAATTTGTTGATGTTTTTTCCAAACACAAGGGGCAATAACATTGGTGTTTCTGGCCCGATCATGCTTATATTCTACTTCACCTTTAACCTTATATTCATAGACAAACTGTACAAGATTGGTGAAGACTGGATGAAAAATGAAGTCTCTGTCCTGAATAATGTCAATTTTTGCAATTTTTTTTCACAAACAAAGGGCAATAACTCTGGTGTTTCTGGTCCAATCTTGCTTATATTCGACTTCACCTTTAATTTTGTGGTCTTAGACAAACTGTGCAAGATTGGTAAAGATTGGATTAAAAATGAAGTCTCTATCATGTATAATGTCCATTTTGGCATATTTTTTCACAAGCAAAGGGCAATAATTCTGGTGTTTCTGGTCCGATCTTGCTTATATTCGACTTCAACTGTAATCTCATGGTAATAGACAAACTGTGCAAGATTGGTAAAGATTGGATGAAAAATGTCTCTCTCTATCCTGAATAATGTCCATTTTGTATTATTTTTTAATAAACAAAGGGCAATAACTCTGGTGTTTGAAATACGATCTGGCTCATTTTTGACGTCTGCTGAGATCTGATGGTCATACACAAATTGTGAAAGTTTGGTTAAGATTGGATTGAAAAGAAAGTATACACGTTGGAAAAGGGCACTTTTGCACTTTTTTGTATGAAAAAGGGGCAATAACTCTGGTGTTACTGGTGTGATCTGACCCAATAACAATCCCATCCGAGATTTTATGGTCTTACACAAACTGTGCAAGTTAGGTCAAGATTGAATAAAAAAATGCAGACTGTATCGCGATAACGGTCCAAATTGTTGACGGCACCTTGACGACGGCGGAGAGGTCCCCTATACCAATACCTCACCGAGCACTTAGTGCTCAGGTGAGCTAACAAGCATATTTCGATACCGTTGCTTGTCTTTCTTTGGGTTACGACATCATCGCAGAATGGTACACACAGTTTTGTTCTTTACACATTTATAGAGCAATCTATTTGGATCTTAATTTTATTGAAATAGTTTTCAGTTAAATTTCTAAAAGTGTAAATATTGATCGAAAAGGGGTAGCAGCTGTTTACTAGAATATGCAGGGTTTCCCGCAGGCCTGTTTCGCTTGTCGGGCACGACATGCCTTCAAAGAAGTTAGTCATTTGCCGACATGCTTTAATAATGCCGACATGCTTAAATTTTCAAAGCGACAACCCTTGATCCCTTTATCTATTACACCAATCTTTAAATCACAGGGCCATAAACGAACGCCGTATTGATCAATAACGTCTAACTTCCAGCAGTGTTATTGACAAGTGACTGACTGAACTGTGTAGTCCCGCCCACAACGACCTCATTAGCCAATTAGATACGGCGATTTTTAGGGCGGAGTTTATACCTTACTAACAACTAAAAACGTGGTTGACAACAAATACTAACGTGGACGGGAAAAGTGAACAGGCATATTTAAACATTTGATTATTTTATTTAACGTTTTAATTTATCCGGGTAATTTCCTTATCCATCTCACAAATTGACAATCAAAATTATGGAAACTAATAATGTAATATAGAGCCCAATTTTAAAACACAATTTAACGTCGTCAAACGTAATTTTGTTCTCATAAACACTGCAATTAAGCACGTGACCAGTACACGCACGTTTTTCATGAGGCATTCGTGACCTTGTGCATGGCAATTTCGCGCGCTTTTGTAGCAAAACACGTTTTTTATATGGAGATACAGCCCCTTATTTTATGTCAATTTGGAACCGCACATTCAAGTTTGTAAAAGAAAGGTGATTTTTTTTGGCTTTTAATGTCCGCATGTAGTGTAACTGATATGAAATAAAAACAGTATAAAAAAACGAGCGGTCATGACAGAATTTGAAGGCGGAAAATGTTAGGCTTTTCAACGAATCTCAATATATGTGTCATTGAATATTAATTCCATAAAAAATGCAGCCTATGCGATCAATGGCGATAGTTAAAGCGATACTGCTGATCGCTTTGATCGCCGCCGGGATTTCTTAGCCGATTTCGGAAATGTGGGGTCGCGAGATGCGGCCGATTTGGGGGTGTTGGATTCGAGCGGTGCAGCCAATTTCGGTGAGGAGGGATCGATCGTTGAAGCCCATTTTCGGGGAGCTGGGGTCGGGCGATGCGGCCGATTTCGAAGAGGTGGAAGTCAAACGGAGCGGCCGATGTCGGGCGGGGTGGGGTTAAGGGGCCGGATTTGAACGATCTCGGGGGGGGGGGTCGAGCCGATTGGTGCCCGGGATGCCGACATGCCTTCAAAACATCCAGCGGGTAACCCTGATATGTTGTCCATAAATGATAAATGTAGCACATTCAAAGAGTGAATACATTTGTTGCCTGTATAGCACGATTATGTGGCTTCATTTACTTCAAGATAAGGTTTGCATAAAAGCATATATTTTCAGACAATTACTGAACACACTATTTTTTCAGAGCATCTTTTGAAAGAACAGTATCTTAGATAGAACGATATCTGAAAAATAATTAAGGGGTACAAGCTGCTAAAAGTTAAACTTTCAAACAATATTACTTGTTATGATGGGCAAATAATAAATACACTTTCAAAACGATATTATTCAAAATTCCATCGCTGTCAATGAACTAGTTTAGTTCAGTTTACGTCGAATTTGAGTACGATAGAATCGGTCGTTTTATTTTTAAGACTGTCCAACAATGAAATGCAGTAAAGGCACTTAAAAGATACCTTATAACGCTGTTCCTACGCTTATCAACTCAATAAATACACACAAATCCATGATGAATGCAAGGTTCAACTAATAGCTAGAGTCGAGGCGGCTAATTCCTTACACTCTAGTACAAATGGATTTCAAATTCCCGTCTCTTACCGTGCTTACGTGTTTTGATGCAGCGCGGGTTTGACTCATTCATTCTTCTTGACAGCAAACATAAACTGCGATATGGACAAGTGTCGGTTAGGAAACGCGCAGTACTGTAGTGGAGTGACCCTTGAATCGCCTAATTCCGTACACATGTCTGGTAATTCCGTACAGTATAATTTCCATGGACGGTATGCTTTCGATTACTACTTATCGTAACAAATATATATTTAACAATTTAACACAAAGGTGATATTGAATGTATTTAAAGTTTATTAAGTTATTGATACCCTAATACATATGTAGGTTAATAAATGAACATACTGAAATACAAGTCGAACTTGAGCATATGTTTCCATTTATAATTTACATCAAGATATTATGTACGATATTAAATACCTGTTTGTTGAAACATTTCCATTGTATCTATATTTGCCGATAGTATAACCTAGCAATAGTATATTGTAACATATAAACAACACATGCCATTAACATTGTTGACGTTACGCTGTTTGTTTTGTGAAATGAAATCTAATGATGTTGCGTGGTATGTACATCGTATTATGTAAAGTGTAATTGTTATGGGGGACGCAAACTTTCAAGTCAACTTCTAAATGTCAATAAAAACATATAGTCATGATATTTTATAAAAGCTATAAACAATTGGTATAACAATTAGCTTAGATATGACTGTTACAGGTGTTATTATAACATAAACGTACAGTACATTCTGAATTTTTTGTTAGTTTTTGTAAATGAAATGCTAATCATTTTAACTATGTTTGGAAAGTTATGAATATCCTTATTTAAAATTAATATTGAAGGTTATTCATACTATATTATTACCTACTTTACTATATAAATGATAATTAGCCGTTATTTTTTACTGTTTACCACTGTGTTGAAACAAGCTCATCCCAACAGACAACATTCATTATGTTTCACGGTTTTGTTTCGTTATGTAGACCTCATCATTATTCTGCACATAACGTTACGCAATGTAACTGTATGACAACACTGACTGCTACTGACTATTACAAACAGGACACATGTTAATATAATGATTGTTCTATTTTGTATTTGTGAGTCACAACTATCGTTGTAATAGTTTTCATGGAAAATAAAACAGTTAAATGTTGCCTAATTTGTTTCATTGGAATAAGGTAATAAAAAGATATTTCATAGTCATTTGGGAGCAGTCATATTGTTTTAATTCAGTATCAGGGCGGGAGGGGGGCAACATTTTCAACTGTTGCCCTCTGCCTAACAGCCTCGGGCAACGGTTCTAAAATTGCCCCCTCTAATGCAGGGACACAATTTGACTATTCCCAAATATCTGTATACTGTCACCTTAATCAGATTTTTTTGTTTTCATTCATCTAGCTTTTTTCTTTTCCTCCTTTTCTAACTGCGAGTTTTGTTTTCTCATTTGTTCTTCCTTTTTTATCGTGTATATCTCATTACTGGCCACCAGGTGAGAAGCCTATGGCTTGTCAGTTTTCTTGGATGTTGGTGTTTGGGGACGCTTTCAGAAGCAGGTTAGTTAAACTCATCATCAATCTGGGATGACCACGATAAATCCCACACAGGCAAAGTAATGTTCAAATTGCCATCATTGTCGATGGTTGATGGAACATTGCCCGACAATACATGGTCAATTAATTCCCTTTCGGATACAACTTCTATACCATCGGGGAGGTTACTCGCCTGTTTCTCACCGTCTGATGAACGAACACGTTCATTTTGTGCAACAGACGTTGACTGGTTCGACACAACAGGCAATGTGCGTGTAGCGTCTCCTGCACATGAAGTATCTCTGTCAAACGGGACAGATGGGGCTTAAGCGGTTTCAGAAAGCGCATTTGGATTGAAAGGGAAAATCCCGCATTTTCTGAACCCGTTTGTAATGTTGGTTCGACTGAATGCGTGATCATGTGCCAGTCGAAATAATCTTGGCCATTCCCACTTAGTGACCAGATTATTAGGACTGGCTGACATGAATTCACTACACTGAGTCGAATAACTTCTTGAAAGGGGCCCAAACACCGTTTTGTCTAGAGGACAAAGCCACTGAGTTGTGTGAGGGGAAAAAGCAAGTAGTGTAATGTTGTTCAGCCTGGCACATTCGATTAGATCTAAAGTTTCATGGGACGAGTGTGAATCAAGCATTATCAACTGTGGCCTGTCCGGTCCGCAATGCTTGAGGAAGTGGTTCTCAAACCAGAGCTTTCCCAAGACATCCTCCATCCAAGCTCTGTCTTGGTATGTATAAATGCTGTTCGGTACTCCAGCCTTGGTGTTATAAGCGTGAAGGCTCTTGTGAGTTTTACGCTTCGCAATTACCATTGGAGGAACTTCGTCACCGACAGCATTTACACACGCCAATACGGAGACATTGTCTCGGTTGTAACCCACGAGACCGGGAATATTTTTAGCACCTGTTTCACCAAGAACGCGTACTGGTGTATGGCATAGGGGAATACTGGTTTCATCTATGTTCCATATACGTTTTGGTTTGTCTGCCAGTTCAAGTTTTTGAAGCAGTTCACCAAGAGCTTGGAAATAGGCCTGCGTCACTGTTGAGTTAAGCATTCGAGCCCTGACGGTCGAAAGGGGATGTGGCTTGCGTACAGACACATCTGGGTGATGTTTTATGAAACCATTCAACCAATATTTGTCGTTCTTAATTATTAAGCGATATGTTTGATATGTTTAAGAAGTCAACAGGAATTAGTGGAAAACAACTGGAAATACCGAAATCTACCGAAATCTCCATGAATCTACATGAATCTACCGGAATCTAGATGAATCTATCTAAATTATATCGAAATCTACGATAAACCTTTATATGTTCAACTTTTTATAATAAATTATCGTAAAATAAACAACAAATAAAAAAATATAATTTAGCAATTTTATTCACCACATATGTCAACAACAAAGTATAAACAGCATGTGATTTGCTTCTGTACCAAAGAGAGACAATGAAACAGCACGATACATGCAATTTCCATCTCCAATCGTTTTAAGTGGCGATAATTCTTTAAGCTATGCAGGGTGGAACATTTTAAATATTTTGACCGTAGTTTTATCTACTTCAGTGACTCGTCGTTCTGAATCAGAAATTCTGTTGGGCAAGTTCACATCATACTTTTGTAGCAATTTCATTTCTGACTTTGCTTGATTTCACAGAACAGACTGCCGTGGATCTATAGCAGCTTTTCTAAGTCTACAAATAAGTAACACTATTCTAAGTGACATCTATATTAGTTAAAAAAAATTCAAGTGTGTATGTACGATCATTTATATCAAATATTTTCAGAAAAGCATCCAAAAGTGACAATATAACTTGAAAGCAGACATTCAGTAACTGGTTTCTGATTAGAAAGTACCCACATTTTACGCTTTTCAGCAATTGTTCTCATTTACTTTTCTTCCATTTAAATCGAAGTTTAAGGTAATTAACTTTGTTTGCATGAATTTATCAAAATACCGATCCTTTAAATATATTAGTTTTCGTATCGAGTAAAATCGATGGAAGTGTATCCCACTAAAACACGGTAATTTTATAATTAAATTCGTGCACGAACAAAACCGAGCATACATATAGGAATCGATTCAAGAGTTTAATTTAATAGAGTTCACGAGAGTTAGGTTGATGATTTTGAGCTATACAATAAAAAAAATTTGTTTGTTATCTAGAGTTCAGATTCAAATAATAATTAACTAATATACTTCATACATTAGTTTTAGTCTAACCCTATTTATTTTAGCTCGATTGCATCGAAAGCCTAAGGCTTATAGAGACACTCTCGAGTTTTCTGGGTAGAACCAGTACTTGGTGTCTTTGCGGGAGATCTTGAGTACGCTCCCGGAGTGGGGATTGAACCCTGGACCTCCCGATCGCTAGGCAGACACCATATCCACTACGCCACCGCGACCTTCATATATTATGGTAACATGTTAAGAGATCATCTTATATTGATATTGCCAATTTGTATGTATGCTATTCTTAAACTACAGTTTAACTTTGTATTATCCATGCCTTAATATGTTATATGTTGTAATTGCTATAAACTAGGGATGGGGCCGAATATTCGAATATTCGAATATCGGATAATATTCGAATATACAAAAAACGAATACGAATATTCGATTTTCAAATTTATTTGAAGAACACAATTTCTTTAAAAAAAATATGTTATCATGAATTCCAGTCGTATTTCCTGTCTAGCAGGTGGGCATGGGCAGTGTAAAGATTTTACAACATATGCCAAACATGTCCAATTAACGACAATTGATAATTGGCAGGGGGTCCACGTCTTTACACGGGCCGCGAATTAACGGTTTGTAGGAGGCGCGAATATGACGCATTGTATCCACAAATAAAAAAACTGGGCCATCTTGTGATAATGGTTCACAGTTTGCACATGGCGTACATTGTTGTTTATTATCATTAAGTGACATCTATACGGTCAACTTGTTTACAGTAAATTACAATTACTCTCTAAGTAAACCAATCAAAATGAATCCATTATCAGCCAATCAATTTCGTTAACAAAATTAGCATGATCTGGTCAATCTTAATATACGTCACTTGTAAATTATTCTCCATTATATCAACACCTTATATTATACAAGAGTATTTAAGAAATAATTGACGGGTAACAGTTGGTTATTGCGGTATAATCAACGGTTTGGAATTCCGATGCGTAGGAATTAAACTACGCGGGCGATATATTTATTTTTAGAATCGCCTGTGTACCCAGAGTGAGAACATCAATTAAAGATGTGTTAATTTACCAGCGCCGAAGTAACTAGAAGTGAATGCCTAAGTGGCCAAACTTAAGTGCCGAAGTGACACTTGATTACGGGGCCGACGTAACCCGTATTCACCAATAATAAAATTAACTTGAACTCAGACTCAGACTCAGACTTAAACACAGATTTGGACTTACGTTAGACAGAATCTGATTTTGTATTAACGAACGTGTTATGAAGTAGACTTGGCTAAGATTGTTTTCTTTTGATGACATAACGACAATGAGCTCTTCGAATAGAGGAAACGCGCAGTTGAACGTCACGCATCACAGCCGACATTTGCTATGGATTGCCGTCTGCCTGTAGAAACTACTCCGAAAAAACAGAAGGCACCAGTTTGGCCCGAACCAGCCAAAACTGGTTTAAACGCGCTGGTTCGAGACAACTGGGGCCTTCTGTTTAGTGAGTACAGAGGGTCAGGGGCGGGGAAAATATCCTTTCTCCGTAGGAAAAAATGAGAGGAGATCGCCACCCGACTTTCGTTGTAAGTATATAAAAATACTTATGGAATATTCACGATATATTTAAAGAATTTATATTAAGATAAGATCATTAAACGAAAACAGTGTTACCGGTAACGTGTTGCTAACGCCGGAAAATGCACAATGTAAGTAAGGGGCATATTTAATTATTGTAATAATAATTACACTGCCTCTGCATTAAGTAACATATTTTCATGTGAAAACGTAGATTATCTTACTTAGACTCGAAATAAATGTGAAACAAAATGGTTTTTATTTTTATTATATAAATTAAAAATGAATTGTAAAATGTTGAATTAGATCCAATATTGTTATTGCGTAAAACAGATTTTAACACGTTTATTGTAGGGATGGGACCAAATACTGAAATCAATATTCGAATATTCGTTTTAGGTATTCGAATATTCGTTTTGTAAATACTACTATATACTACTATATACGGCACTCTGTCCGAATATATATCAGAAATATAAATATAATATGGAGAAAATATCTAGTTTCTATGACCTCGATTTCATGCTTTTTTACAAGAAAAATATTTCCCTCCCCTTTGGACACTCTTGATTTCCCCGTGGGGTGCCTCACATAAGCGCGTGCACCGCAGCACTCATTCTTTCATTCCTCCGATGTAAAAACAGTTCCTTAATGTATATATGTTTGACTTACAAGTTTCATTTCGTCATATAAAATATGTTGATTTCAATGAGAACTAGTGTGATTTGTTGTTTTATTGACTCGCTTTAAATAATTTAGCACAACACATCAAGAACTTGAATAACACATCGCGTAGGAATTTTAGACATAGTTTGTGTATTCACACAATTTGATTTTATCAATGGAAATAGAAACACCGGTTAGCAAATTCAAATTAACAGGATATAAACAATTGTCAGTGTGTTCAGTTATTTACTTTTCGCATTTATTTACGGTCGCTATCAGGGATCATCTGAATGCGCTTGAATTTCCTTGGTGAGGAATTGAACAACGTGTTCTGTTGCTGGGCGAGTGAATTGGTTTCAGTTTTGTTAAAATTGAACGTGACACTGCCGTTGAATATTGAAATATACAAACAATCGGGAATGGAGAGGACCCGGATGCAGACTGCACTGTTGCTGACCGGTTGCTTTCTGCGACAGCTGATTGGTTTGACGAAAGAATGTCAGAAATTGACATTGCTTGATTCGAATTCAAGTTGGAATAGTTGTTCAGGCTGGTCAGATGTTTGTGGCCACTAATTAGCTATAACAAAGGATGTTTTTAATTTAGAAAAACCTTTAAAATTATATACCATTGTAAAGGTTGTTCTTTCAGACAAACACAACTGCAAACCAAATTACTGTATCGTGAAAAATAACAAAGTTATTTGTATCTGAAATAGGTAACCCCCCACACTTCGTTCTGTCAAATAATGTAAATTTTGTCAATAATACACCTGGCAATAATTTCTGGCAGTTAAACAGGTTCAAAGTAATCTGTTCATGACTTTATGCTTTGTTAAGTTAATACTTCACATATTTTCACTGTCTTACATACATGGTGACTTATAAAAGACAGCAAATCATTAAAATGAAATGTGTAGCAAAATGCCGAACTGAATCTGGGTAAGACAATGTCTGTAGTACTGCGTCGAAAACATTTGGCATTTACAAACTGCAAGTAAAATATGTTATATACATTTATAAAGCTCAGTTATATATATTATATATATCTTTAACATGCTTAGTACATATAACATATTAAATTATTTCAGTATTTGGAACAGTGCAATCATTAACGTTAAAGGCATATATCCGACATCATCTCCAGTTTTAAGACCACCCTTTCTGGGAAACCAAAACAAAAAGTAATACATTTTACCTTTTAATTCTGCCAAAAAGATAATGTACTCTTCAAAGTAATTAAACAATGGCCATAAAAATGTAACTTCATGTATTAAACAACATGCGGTATTGATGAAAGGTGGTCTTTCAATGCAGCTTTTGCTTTAGGAACTTTTTGGAATACTAATTGTTCACTCATTCAAAAGAACTCAAACCATACATTGAATACAACAATTAACATGGTTTAAATGCCGAAGAATTTTTAAGAATTGATCAGAAAATACTTGAAACGAACATAGTCTTGTGACGACACGAAAAACCTTTCCGACAAATATGAACAGTAACAGTAACATCAAACATTAACAAATTGAATACTGAATAGGCCATCTCAGGCAAACGAAAAAACAATTACAAACTTCAATGCAAAGCAGCACAACACAACTTTAAAGACTTCTTGGCTGAGTATCTTGGAAACAACCTAACATGAGAAAGACTGTTAATTTCTGTCTTCAACAGCCACTGTCTCCACTGCCTTGTTTGTCCTGTATGAACAGAAGACTGAAAAGCAAAGAACAATATCTTTCCTACACTGGAGCAGTCCTGAAATTAATATATGCAAAAGCAAATCATGCAACAATTTGGACAAACATGTATTTGCAAAACTGTAGCTACTTAACTGCATAACTCGAAACCAGAACAAGGGACGGGTAAACTGACAGCGGTATACCTTTGAAATGACAACACCTTTAGAAATATTGTTTAAAGCAAACCAAAGCATCAATGTATAAATTTATTTTTTAAATGCTGTTATTAACAGCATTTTATGAAGTACTTTTAGTATTGCGGTTAATTAAAATATCAAACATGCAGAATACAGTATATGCTGTTACAAGAACTATGACCTGAGTTAGGTGACTATAGCAAAATCTGACAGCATTTAAGTGTATATGCAGGTTATAAAAATATACAATCTGCACCATTAGCACACGTCTAATGCACATACCAGTCAAGTCACACTGACTGCGTGTGTGTCACATGCTTTATTGTTGAAATCATGCCATGCAATTATCACGCTCTTTTCTATTATCTATATATATTGAAGATTGTTTTCAATATAAGGATTTTTTTCAATGTAAGGATTTTTTAAGATTTAAAATAAAAAAAAATAAAAACTTATTATTTCAAGAAAAAATTATACCTTGTAAGTATACAGCATGAAGGCAATCAATTAAACCTGCAGTGACAGCTTGAATGCAATGTAAAGGGAGTGCTCCCCCCTCCCCCCCCCCACACACACCCAGCTTCCTTATTTGCAGTACATAGTACTATAGATATATAGTACATTGATCAATTATAAATGAAAATGAACATGACAGGCTTTGCCTTTCAGTCGTGTACACGGTAATGTTTGAGGATCAATGCTTTGCTTATAAATCGAGGCTGAATATTTGTCATAGTTGTTTTTGATAAAATTTGTCTAATCGTCGTCCAGTTTCACTTTCAGTTTCACTATCTTCCAAGAGCTTTACCATCGTAAATCTTACGCCAACATGCATGTACAACACCTGGGATAATATAAAAAATTAGTTTGAATCTCTTTTTTTTTGGTCAAAACCACCTGTTAAACGTTCAATAAAATTCGTGAAGCTGTAAACCTCGTGTCGCGAAATCCGAGGACGTCACTGTTACGATGTTATCGGAAAACCACGAAGTTGCACTCGGCTTAACTTCGGTTGTAGTTCGGGAGACAGTCGTAAGTGGCCGGTTGCTGCGTATAGGATGCGTACGTTTCGTCGCAAAGCACTATTACTTGCTAACACATATTTGACAGGAAACTATACCATCGAATTGGCGAAGGATTACACTTTTTCCAGCTACTTTTGCCTTCTTTTGCTCGCTGTAGTTTTTCCACAAAAAGCTGATGAAAATAGCCATTTTTCAGCGCGCATTTCCCCCTGAACAAGATAAATTGCATAAATTAGTTTTTAAGCAATGGAAAGCTTGAGATTTGCCCTTTTCAATGACGTAATAAACATCATTGTAATTAAGCGGTTGCTAAAGTATGCATGTCCGAATCACATGACTATCATGAGCTAAACAAATAGGGCCTGCGTCATAAACGAGAAACGAGCGAGAATCGACATAATTCACCGATACAAATAACCCATTTAACCTATGTACACCTTGAACTAAACAGCATTTATATAAAGAATAACATCTTATCTATCAATAATGCTATTAAAATAGTTTTTAAATGTATCTGTAATTAGGAAGGATGTTGAATAAAAATGTATACTTACAATGGTGACAGATAAAAGATTGCGCAATCGGGCATGCCTTTGTTTTCGCTACACTAATTTGAACAATCTGGTTTGGCGGGATTCCTTCATCATTGAGCTTCTATACTAGACGCATCCTGGCACTAAAATGAAGGTGATTTAAACTTATTTGTATTTTAAATACATAATTTGACAGTCTTCACATTAATTGTTTTAATCCACTAGCCCGAATCATTTTGCAATTATAGTAAACATGCAAAATCAGTGTTTTTTCACCTTTGGGGAAAAGGTGGCAGGGGAATTTTACGGCAAAATGGGATTTTTTTTGGTAGAAAAGCATTATGACATTTTTATATTCTACTTTTTATAAAACATTAATCAATTGATGTGCTACAAATGATAATATAGATTATGCACAAATTTGGTTTGATAAACAAATTGCTGGGATTGTTTACGCAAATTCCTCTATCTTAGTCAATTTTTGTCTGATTTTGGTCAAATTTTTTTTCAAAATAAAGCTTACATTCTGCGGGGAATTTTAAGGTAAATATAGGGGAAAATATATATACTTTTTTAGCAGGGGAATGGGGCCGAATTTCGGCCCCATATTTTCCATAACAAAACACTGAAAATTTCCACTAGTCGAACTATATAAGGAATTTCTACTAGCCCGGATAAGATTTAACTATCCGTGGGCTGGTGGGCTCCGGCTAGTGGCTAGTGTGACTTCTATTAATAATAAATATGATGCATTATGTTTACATAATACAGTTCTATTTATTTTGCATTTTAGTTTTAATTTACATATACAATTATATTAATTCTGTAAACACATAAGCATTAGTGATTAAAATATGTACCTGTAGGGCGTAATTCGAGGATTTTCAATTCCAGCTGCAGTCTACATTTCATCCATTATGGCGAAGATGGAGTTAAAGCCCATGGCGTTTTTCCTGAACCAGCCTTCCAGATTGCCAGAGGTTACACTCAGCAGAAAGGGGCTGTCGGGGTCAAGCCTATCAGCTGGGCGTCTGTCTCTATACACTTTGTGCAAGTGTACAGGATCTCGACGTACTTCACCATCAGTCGCATAGGCTCGAGGCTGGTTTAGTCTCCAAAGAATTGAACATCTTGCTAATAAACATACCTTGTGTGTGGTGGAAGCATGACAAAGGGTATTACTATTAACATATTTTTGTGGATATATTTTAATTACTTCTGCATGAAAAAAATACTAATCTGTACAATCAAATAAAGATTTATTTACACTTATAACGCTAAAAATAATACTTTTTCAAATTAAACCTACAGGTCTTTCAGATGTACATAATTATCGCAAATACGTTTAGTTTTTCCATAAAGATTTAGTCCTGAGGATGCACATAAGGTCATAAGAAAAAACCTTGTTTTTTTTGTTTACAAATAATTTATGCATGAAAATTGCATATTGCACATAAAAATATCACTGCATACATAAAATTTGTTTAATTTAATAATATAAGATTCTTTAAAAGAAAATAATTTACCTCACATTCCGTGCATTCTCGCCAGTCCTAGTTTTGGTTTTACTCTCTGTTTTCAGTTCAAGGAATTCCCGGCGAGTGTCAGGGTCAAGGCCAAGCTCCACATCTCCCCATCGCATGTTTCGCACCTTGGTTCCTGTCCGCATTCCGAACAAAGTGGTGCATATATACCATATAGAGTGGATAAGCGCCCTAGGACTTGCATCACCGAGAGCACGGGACTTGTACATTTGGGCAGTGTGTGCATCAGTGAGGGCTTCTGCCGCCTTGGGCTTGTTACATTTGCCCAACATTTTAAATTGTTTTTGTTTACTCTTCAGAGTTTGCCTAGCTTTTGTAAAATCACAATCATGATTAGAAACATACTTTAACTTTTTGTACGAAGATGACTTTCGACAGAACTGACAAAGCTTCTCACACTTGTTGGCTCATATTCGTCTCCGTTCCTTTTCCGTACAGACAATATAAATTCACAAAGATAGTTGTTTAGCTCGTTTGGTGTGATGCAATGCACTTCTCTCATTTCATTTTTTGACAGCAAAAAGTCATTGATAACTTTCATGTCACTATGTGTTCTTTTTAGTGTATTCTTATTAATATTGTCAGCAAGAAATTGATCAACATCAACAGGTTTAAACCTTACTTCGTTTTTATCATTGACATCCAGTTGCTATTGCTTTTTATCTGTTCAGTTCATTTTGTACTTCATTATTAGTGCTTTCCATGTTTAAGCCATCAAAGTCTTTGTTGAAAAAGTCATCAAAGTCAAATAAATTTTCGAAATCTCCAATAAATTCATCTTGATTCATTTTGATATAAGAATGCAGACGACTACCATGTACATGTACTTTTATGGAAAAAGGAAGCAACTCTTACTATATTGAAAAAATAGTCCCAAAAACTTGGCAAAATGCCAGAGTGAAATAATCAAACCTTAGCATTTCACTCGACCTAGAGTGAAATGAGCAGGATATCATTCACTCGTATTCTCCACTCATTCACTGCATGAAATAATACAGATTATTATATTTCTTATTTTGTGTAAATGTCACTTTCTTGTTTGATTTCAGGAGAAAATTGATATTGAACGGTTATAATTAATATAAATAATTAAATGGTAACAATAAATACAACAAATAAGGTGATTCACTTTACCACAATTTCATTACACTATATAGATGCATGCTGCTTCCTTCAAAGTTCATCATTGCAGATACATCACTAAATACCGTATAATTAATAATCTTGTTAAAAAAGGCCTATTTCATGTCTTTCTACTGGCTATATATAACTGAGTACTATCATATTAAGGAAATGTCCTATCTGGATTGTTAACTTGCTTGTAGAAATAATGCTAGGTTTCCGGTTTTTATTAATTCCAAATATAGCTGCTGGATGTGTCCATAAATTTAAACATTGTCATATTGTCACAGCTCAGGCACTTAAAAATATTTGTATTTCTTTCCCATCACTTCTGAAGTTTGTAAGTGATTATGTGTTTCGAAAATATTCTAATTTCCCTATGTCGCATTTGTTATAATGACTGTTACATTAATATGATATCTTAATATATAAAAATATTATATTAATATTATAATATACAGTTTACATTGGAAATATATCAAAGCATTATTCAAGGCTATATAACAGTTTAAAACTGTCAAGTACATGCTGGTAAATTCAACCTTTTTCTTTTATTTCAGTTAACACTTTATCACATATTATAGTCACATTTATATAAAACTGGCAGTCTTTCATTATATCTTTGGATAATATTTGGTTGGTCTGCCAGATTATTTACAGTCTAGTCAAGTTTCTAAACTGAGGATCCTCGTTGAGCTCTTGGGGATACCAGTCACAGCCATATTTGATATTCTTGGTGAGATGACCATATTAATCACAGACTTGCAAAATTCAGTTCACCTGTAAAAAAGAGACCTGTGACTAAATTTTAAGGAACATTTTGTAATTCAGCATGCGATGTAAAGGTAAACATTAACAAAAACTATAATGCTAATTAGACTTCTGGATCTGGATCTGGATGTGTACACTGCAGGGCCTTTCGGTATATACGCAGCGGGAGAGAGATGTGTTAATTAGTAACACTGATTGAGAGCTCTTCTAAAGCTCTCAACTGTCTCTGCACGCACTATGTCACAGTCAAGGTTATTCCAATCAACAATGGTTTTTGGAAAGAAGGATTGTTTATATTGTTCCCTATTACAGTTTATGGGTTTGAAACACTTCTCATGATTTATTGCTTGATTATGTATAATGTTTCTGCTAATATTTTTTTGGGGTCTGATTAGCCGTTGGCCACGAATTGGGGTCAGATAGGAGTCAACAGGCATTGCTGGAAACAGCCCTCAGCCACCTTGTAAAAGAATGTTAGTCGCGCCATCTTTCTTCTATCTTGTAGTGGAGGTAGTTCAAGCGTCTTCAACATCTTGGTGACACAGTCTTGTTCTCTGGATTTGTAATCAACGGATATGAAACTAGCGGCGCGGCGTTGAACTTGCTCCAGTTGTCGATGTCCTGTTGAAGATATGGGTCCCACACGATTGAGCTATATTCGAGTGTTGATCTCACTAAGGATAAGTATGCTGTTTTTCTACAGGTTAGTGGACAGTGTTTTAAGTTTCTCCTCAGGAATCCGAGAGTAGAGCTGGCCTTTTTTGAAATGTTCATGATGTGGGTGCCAAATTTGAGATTCTCTGTAAAGGTATCACCTTAATATGGGTTTTCTTCAACTTGCTGGAGGATATGGTTTTCTAGTTGGTAATAATGACTGGATTTATTATTGATGCTCATGGTATAACATTTCTTTGCATTAAAGATCATGCCCCATGTGAGTGCCCATTCTTCCAACGCATTGAGATCTGATTGTAATTGGATGTGGTCCTGTGTTGTCTTGATTTGCCTGTATAGCAGGCAGTCATCGGCAAACAGGCGGACTGTGGACTTGACGCAGTCAGGGAGATCATTAATATGGCAGAGGAAGGCCAGAGGACCGAGTACTGTTCCTTGGGGGACTCCAGTGTCGACGGGGACAGATTCGGATGACTCTCCATTAATAACCACTTTCATGGACCTGTTTGTCAAGAAGTCGCGTAGCCAGTTGTTTATGTTGCCATCTATTCCGTACAGGGACATCCTGTGGAGAAGACTATCATGGGGCACAGTATCAAATGCTTTAGAAAAGTCCAATATAATTATGTCTATCTGTGATTTATTATCATGTTGTTAGAGGAGGTCATGGACTGTTGTTAGTAGTTGGGTTTCGCAGGAGTAGCCAGATCTGAATCCATGATTGAGACTTGTTAGGATGTTGTTTCGTTCTAAATGGTCAAGAATATGCTTACAGATGATATGTTCGAGCAGTTTGCATGTAACGCAGGTAAGGGATAATGGGCGATAATTTTCTGCTAGGTGCGAGTCACCCGTTTTGAAGACAGGCGATATATTGGCGCTATTCCAGTCTGCTGGTAGTGTCCCATTATCTACAGATGTTTGAAAGAGGTATTGGAAAGTAGGTGCAATAGTCTTGGAGCAGATTTTCATAACAATGTCGGGTATGCTGTCTGGTCCTATTGCCTTATTGGTATTGATGTTGTTTAGTAGTTTCTCTATGCCTTTGGTGGTTATGTTCAGTGGTGGGATAGGTGTTGTGGCTCTCTGTCTTGTTGTTGGTTTGTCGTTTTTTGATTTTGTAAATACTGATCTAATTGCTCAATTAGGATTTTTGCGTTGTCGTTGCTGTTATGAAATAGTTGACCTTTTTTCTTCAGGGGCTGTACTCCAACCTTGTCCTGTCTTCCTGACTTGACAAATTGCCAGAAGTGTTTGGTGTTATTTTCTTCAAGGCCTTTGTTAATGGTGTTGTTAATATGTTTGATTTAAGCTTTTTTTGAATTTCATTTTGCATTTGCGTTGGAAGGTTTTAAAGTTAGTCCAGTTTCCAGTTTTCTTAGCATGCCTGTATAGACGAGATTTTCTTTTTATCATCCGGTTAAGTTTATGGCTGTACCATGGTAGTACTTTTCTGGTTGGTGAGTCTGGAAAGTATGTGTTTTTCAATGGTCTTGTTAATTCCTGTCTTGAATAGTTCCCAGAGTTTATCTATCTTTGCTGGATGTGACGTCTTGTTCTAAAATGGACAGGTCCTTGTTTATGCTGTCCCAGTGTGCTTTGTTGTATAGAAACGATTTTCATTTTTTTCTGCTTTATGTAGTGTGGTATAATGTCAACATCTGTGACTATCATTGCATGGTCGCTGATGCCGGGTACAGATGTGGAGGACTTTACGAGTGATGGGTTGTTTGTAAAGACGAGGTCAAGTATGTTGTTGTTGCGTGTAGGTTCGTTGTGTACTTGTGTCAGGCCACGTTCAACTGCAAAGTCCAGTAACGTTTGCTGTATGTCACGTTTTTGGGCCCCTTTGTCAACAGTCAGTGTATCCTAGTTGATGTTTGGACAGTTATAGTCTCCAGCTATGATAATGTGTTTTTCTTTGGTAGCTTCTGTGAGCTGTTTCACCGAATCATTTAGTCTTGAAATACATTCCATGTTGCGATGTGGCATGTAGAAGGAGCACATAAATAGACTGCTATGGTTTTTTATCTTGATTTTTGACCAAACAATTTCATAGTCTGTGCATAATTGGGGTTGAGGTTCTGACGAGATGTTGTCAATTGTAGCAATGAAAACGCCTCCTCCCATTCCGTTGGACCGGTCATTTCTGATGACTGACAATGTTTGCTGAAAAATTTCGCAATACTTTATGGCATTTATTTCCGGATCTTTTCCGGGTTTAATACTCTTCTGCCAAGATTCGGTCCCGCATATAATTTCAGGTTTAATGTAGTCTACGGCTGAATGGAATTCTGCTCTGTTGGTTCGTATACCACAACAATTTACCTTCAAGATGCGGAGGTTTGCGGATTTCGAAGGACACGATGCTGGGTCTGGGTTGGGTTGGGAGTAGTGGCTTCCAGACTGTAGTCTGCTTTGCCCACTTTTGTTTGTTGTTGCGTTCCGAGGGCTGCTGGTGCGTATGGGACTGAAGCAAGATGAAGTCACAGAGTCAAAAGTAGAGTCGAGTTTGGCAAGTGGTGTGAAGAAGTTTGAGGTAGTGAGTTCGTAGCTTTTATATGTAAAGCTGTCAATATTTATACTGTCACATCTACAGCAGTGCCACACTACATTGGATCGGTTTAGGTAGGACATTTTCCTTGAGATGTCTTCACAGCTCTTGTGGTACCAGATGCTACAGTTGTCGCAGCATACTCCCTCTTGTGACCAAGTCACAGGTATGTCGCATATGCCACAGGGAAAAATGGAGGCCTTCCTTGGGCCTGGGTTCATTTGGATATCGCCAGACAGTAGGATAATCAGCAGTATGATGCTCAATTTGGCTTTGAGCTTATTTGGAGTTTCTAGTTTGTTAGACGAAATATTCAGCTTACTAGCAAAAGTGAAGCCACTGGGGTGTGTACTTTTAAACATTACCGAGGTTAATGTAGAATAACTCCATTCATGGCCGTTAGACAGGTAGATATAACCATATATGGTACATACTAGTAGAAACCATAGAAATAGAAGCTGTCGTTTCGTGGGGGCCGCCACCTTGGATAGGGGAGACAAATCGGCTGCAGCACAAGGTTGGTGGCTGAGGGCGTTTACCAGCCTTTATAAAACCATACTGACAGTGGTGGAAATGCTAAAGAACATATAGTTTAACTTATTAACTAGTACGACTTAAATTAGTCGAACTAGTTAACAAAAATTATGCCAACTATTCATAGCTTATGTACTAATATTAATGCTGCAAAAACACTATAATCAGATTAAATTACAGTAAATTACTAATAAGAAACCATGGACATTAGATAAAAGTTAATGAATACAATGAAAAAAATGATATAATAATAATAATAATAATAATAATAATAACAATAATAATAATAATAGAAATACTATTGAAGTGCATACATTTAATTTTTGTATAGGAATTAACGAACAGGATAACTGAAGAATATCATAATACTTTATGACAATAACATTAACAACATAAAATTTATAAAAATAAATACATTAAAGTACAAAAAATAATAAATCAATTATTAAAACAATAATTTTACCTGACAAATAAGGCCTTTTCCTAAGCCAGTAGTAAAACGCAATGGCAGACCGTATTGTGTAGATAGTTTCATTATCTTTATTTGATTCTTCCTCAAAACCTTGTTTTATCAGTATAATTCAAAATCTGGTTCACTATTAAGTCCAGTTTCGCTTTCAGTTTGGATAGTTCGTAAACACTAGAATCAGTTTCAATACCGGTTTATTATTTCTTGAAATGATATTTGCATTGCAAGCCTATTGGATAATAGGTCAAGATGCCAGTAAAATATACATCTACCTTTCTTGTTTTATCATCGTTTCGACATAAAATGTGGTGCTATTTCAACGCGCGTGTATAGCCCTGTAACACAGGCGGATCACGCGTTGGGTGTATCAAGCCAAGATGGCTCCATGATAGACACGAGATATATCTTAAGGGGCATTCCGGAGATAGTCGATGTATCACGATTGTTGATGTTCTATCAGTTTGCAAATAATTAGCACATTTTTGACTACTTAAAGATAGGCGTGAACAAAATCAAAGGTATGTTAAAAGGGATGTTTCATCAGTTTGCCACAATCATGTATATATAAAAAAAAATTATAATGATTTGGTTTATTAAATATACATCAGTCATACAGTTCATGAGTATACAAGAAGTAGTACACAAATATATATAAAAGCATGCATAGTGGTCATCTGTGTAATACTAATTCTCGACTGAATTAAGCATACATAAATTATAACAGGTTGGGCATATATATACAAATATTAACAATGCTATAGTCAACAACAGCAAAATATCAATTTAAATGAGTATTTAATAAATATACAAAACAGCATGTGGAGCGAGAAGTCAAGTGTGAATACATTTACGGTAATATTAATCGTAATAATATTTATATTGGTTTCTTTGAATAAACGCTTTATGGACATGCATAGCTAAGTTTCTGTTAATAATTACATTGTCGGATTGCATTAATTCTATAAATTCGGGTACATTTGGTATTTTCCAGTAATACTTCTTAATATGTAGTTGTCTAATATCATTATGCAGTGAACATTCTAACAACAAATGAAACTCATCTTCAAGAACATTGCAATGCTGACATTTTCTTTCATGAAAAGGTATAGATTCAGGTTTATGCCATCGGCCTGATTCGACTTCTGGCCTATGTGAAGAAACTCTCAATTTACAAAGATCAAATCTAAACTTATTAATACTGACATGTTTAAGATAAGGTTGGAATTCAAATTTACAAAACATATTGTAACTTTTTGCTCTAGATGAGTTATTGAGTTCTGTTATCCAATTTTGTATAAATGCATCCGTTATTCTTGACTTTACTAATGACAAAAAGCACTTTTCATCCCCTACATCTTGGTTTAGCCATGCATAATGTAAACCTAAAGATTGCAACAAATTACATACAGATTTTGTCCATGAGTGGGCATTTGACCTACTTATTAGATGGCTACACATATGCAAATAAATACACTTAACATATTTATGCTCTTCTAACTTAACAATTTTTAACCAGTACTTAATCACATGAACAGCTCTTTTGGTTATCAAGGATGTTCTACCAAGTTCTCCATATACAAAATTATTTTGGGTGTGAATTTTCACACCTAATATCTTTTTGCAAAAATTTAAATGAACTCTCTCTAGAGTCATCGACTCAGTTAAACCCCAAACCTCTGAACCATAATATAAAATTGGTAAAACAAGCTGATCAAATAACTGTAACTTGGTATGTATAGAGATTAAAGGGAAATTAGTTAAATATGATTTTAATTTAAAAACAGCTTTTGAAGCCTGGCCTGCAAGTGTATCAAAAGTACTTGCAAATGATCCTCCTGTAGTGAATACAATTCCTAAATATGTAAACGTTTTAACAATTTCCAAAGACTGGCCTTAATAGAAAAAACTAAGATTTCTCCGTAACTGACCACCTTTTTTAACAATCATTACTTTTGTTTTATTTGTGTTTACACACAGCTTCCACTTATCACAGTATTCTTCTAACAGACACAAGCCTTTGTTCAATTCTTCCTCAGATTCAGACATAATTACAATATCCTCTGCATACAATAGCAAAAACAATTTCAACATACCAATATCGATACCATTAAAACCTGTTAAACCAATTAACATATACTATTCCTCTAAGTCATTCAAATAAATAGAAAACAAAAATGGTGATAATGACTCACCCTGTCTAACACCCAATAAACAAGAGAAATCTTCATTACTTATTGTACGACCTAACTTAATTCTTGATTTGACATTTACATACATAGATTTAATAATATTAATCATATTTTCTCGAAAGCCTAACTTCAACCATTTGTACCAAATGATATCTCGCATCAGGTAATCGAATGCTTTAGTAAAATCAACAAATACAGCATACATTCTTTTTTTTTCATTTAACAAATAATTAATGAGACCATGTAATACAAAGATATTATCAATAGTTCCCATATTTTGCCTGAATCCTGCCTGAGAGTCTATATACATGATAATTTTCAGCCCAATTGTTTAATATATTGTTAATGACTTTAGTAAATAATTTCCCAAATGTACTTAATAATGTGATACCGCTGCAATTATTTACATCATCTCTATTTCCTTTTTTATGTAAAGGAACAATAAAACCCACACACCAAATTTCTGACAAACGTCCACACTCAAACAATTTGTTAAACAAAGTACACACAACATTTAAAAAGCTACTACTGTTAATACCAAATTAAAAAAAACTCATTTAGCAGATAATCAGGTCCAGGTGATTTCCCATTCTGTATCTGTTTGCAGGCTTTTACAATTTCCTGATCAGTAAACGGTACATTTAATTCATTAAACATAATATTTAATTCATCATTTAAATATCTGTCCTGAAAGTACAAAATATCTTCATCAGGCTGGTAAAATGTAGAATTGGGGTCATTAATTGATTTAAAATAGTTCAAAAACTCCTTACTTGTTATGTTTTGCTTTTTATCTTTAAAAGTAGTATTCCTTAACAATTTCCAATATAATTTTGCATTAGTAAGTCTAGCATTTTCTAATCTGTTTGATTTTTATCATAAACATATTTCTTCTTTCTAATAGTGCCTTTATAACAACTTCTAGCTTCTACCATGTTTTTTCTATTTTCATCAGAAGGAAACTTTCGTATACATATTCAACTTTTTATAATAACAATGTTTTAAATGTTTGCATTCATCATCAATATAAGCAGCATCATTTTTATTAACAAAGCATACATTATCAACGCAACTCTTTTTGAATAATGGTGAGCTAATATTTGCAATAACATCACAATATGTGTTTAAATAAGTATCCAATTCATCATTGTTTTGAGTCTGATCAATATTGTCACAAAGTGTGTCAAGTGTCATTTTTATGTTTTCAAAATTTAATGCCTCAATATAATCACTTTTCTTTCCATCATCCCATTTATACATGTATGGCAATTTATTTACATCATTGTCCAATTGATTACTGTTATTGGAATTTGTGTTATCTGCACATCCATTTATGTCAGACACAGTTGTACATTTAAGACTAAAACTTACTACACAATGATTAGATAAAATATTACGATCCTAAATTTCAAACGTTCGAAAATATGGAAACATATTACTTTTACAAAGCACAAGATCAATAGTACTACAACCTTGTGAATTAACAAATGTATATTTTCCAATATTACTATCCGCACATAGACAGCCATTCTTTTTTAAGCTTGACATTTTACAAAAATCCAATAACAATTTTCCATATTTATTGACAGTTTTATATAAATTACATCTTGGTAAACTTGCATCTTGAACATAATCATCCGGTAACAAATTTTCTACACAAACATGCAAATTGTCATACATTACAAAATCTGGTTTATCGCCAACTCTAGCGTTAAAATCTCCACATATAAAGAATTCACATGACTCATTATAAATATTATTGAAGTGCAGAATATCATCTGTAATTAATTCAAAAACTGTGTTTTCTACAATATACTGTATTCCACTGCATTGTGGTGCATTGTAAACAAGACACATAAAGATATCATTCTTTAAATTAAACAATTTGCCATCTATCGTTATCCGTTGTATACAGTCACTTTTAATGAATTGAACAGCATTTTTTAAGTTTATTATGAACATACATAATTATTCCACCACTGTTTCTTTTAGCTCTTTCTAATTTAAGTTTTCTGTGTAAAATGTATGCTGTAAAATTGTCTACATTGTAATTAAAATCATCATTAGACCAAGTCTCTGAAAAAAAAACAGAATATCACATGTAGTAAATAATGATTTCATTTCTAAAGAGTCTAATTTGTTATATTGTTTACCAATAAGTCCCTGCACGTTTAGTAAACACACCTTGATCTCATTGTTGACCTCATCGCTGTCCTACTTCATGTTAGTTATCGTTTTTGTATTGGTTGGCCCCGTTCCGGTATCTGCTGCTCTGTCCCATTTCACGTTCCCCATACTATCACACGATGTAGTTTTCTGGGATCCCACAGAAAGTTTCTTTCGCCCCATGCTATTTTATCACTATTTACGCACTGTTTGCCAATAGTATTATCGATTTTCACGCTATGTCTGCTGTTCCTCGTGTTGGGTTTTCCCGATGTTATGGTAGATGATACATGTTTATCATTCTCGTTCTTAGAACTTGTTGTTGGTTGTGTGTTTATTTCGGATGGCCTATCATGACAAGAGCTGGATTGTAATGCAGTATCCGGTAAGCTGATATTTTTAAGTTGTACCGTATCGACAGTTTCAGTTTTGTCATATGTACTTGACCTAATTTCTGGATTGTTTACTTTTGTGTGGGCGTGTCTAGTTTGTGAGGATAATTCGTCATGGTTTTCATCAGTGAAGACACTGTTTTCAACACTGTATACGACTGTTTCGGTTGAATATAGCCGCGATTTCATAGTCAAGTCTTCATCGACCATCTTTGATACCGGCTTGTTATTCCGCTGAGTCTCTCTGTGCCTAGCACCTCGAACCATTCAGGGAACATATCATTCACACACTTGCCGTCTATGAATAATTTGGCCGGGTAACGCAGCTTCACGTTTCTTCTGTTCGATCTGGCATCAACAGCTGCTGCATACTTATACAGTGTCGTTCTTGCATGTGACATTTCTTTCGGGTATTGCCTGTCAATGCCAAACCTGCTGTTCTTAAGAAGATATACCATTTTTCATGATTGTTTCAGTGTCACAATAGTCTTGAAATCTTGCGATCAAAGGTTTTTTCTGGTCAATACCATCTCTGTAAGCTTGCGGTGATACTCGTCCTAATGAGTGTGCCCTTTCTATGCAGATGACGTCGGTGTCAATATCTAGCTCATTTTGTAAGAAACGAAGAACTAAATATTTATCGCCATATGTACGTGTCAGTTTCTCCGTAATGCCATAGAAAATCAAATTATTTCTCATACTTCTGGCCTCAATGTCTATTGATTTATTGCACAACACTTTAGACATATGCGCTTGTTTCTCACAAATATGTTCCATTTCTTTAATTTTATTTTCTAGTTCGCTACAGTATATGTGTACATTTTGAACATCCCTCCTGCATGCATGCTGTGCATCTTCTACATCATTTATCTTTTCAAAGTTTTTGTTTAACTGATCAAATATGCAGTTGAGTTTCTCATCTGTAGACAAATTAGCAAAACTTTCGCTACTACTACTACTTGACTTCTTTCTTTTCTTCGTCACGGTTTGCCATTCCCGCCATTTTCTCTATTGTCTCCATTGTCCGAAAGAACAAAACGATTTTTCCGTGATATTTCCTCACAAACGTCAAAATCCCTTTCGTCACCACTAACACCACTATATTTCTCAACTTCACTTTCCATTGTATAACAAAGCACACTCAATTATTCCTTGCAAATTGACTACAAAATTAATTTTAATGTCCACTGTTGATTTCGCGCCTGACCACTGATAAAGAACCAATTAATTAACACATACTAATGTTTGAAATTTAGGGGTGAGCATTTCAATTAATTCAAGATGATATAAAAGGTTGATAACTGCATTTCATTTCATTTCAAACGATGATACACATACAATTATGTGCTGCCACCATTTAACTCTTATACTAGTTGGGCCATTTTCTCCAATCTTCACTTTCTCATGTTAATATAGGTTAATCTCTGTTTTTTTCCCCTTTTTTTCTCTGTTTGCAAAGAAAGTTTTACTTATTTAGTCCTCTTGTCAAATATAAATATCTTAATAACAAATAGAATAGTATATTACACTTTCCCACAATATATATTTCTACCATTATGTCTCTCATGATATCATTTTTGCAAGTAAATGGAGACAACCCGATTAAATATTACAGTTTAGTTCTATAATAGTATAAGGGAGAAAACACCTGTTGACCAATAAAAAGTAATTGTAGAACTACTACCCTTTAAACTGTGTATACCTTGTTATTTGATTTCTTTATATACGAACAGTGTGCTTTTATGTGAAATGTAAGAAATCCTCAATATTATTATTATATATTATTGTATTATTATGCTGTCTTATGATAAATATGCAGAGTATTTGTTTGTATAAAGTATTATAACACAATGCAGTTTTATACAATAGTATATTGTGCTTTATGAAAATTATTGAACAGTTTTACAAATTTTGCTATTTTTAAAGCATATATTTTTATTATTAGCACCGCACCCACACTGCAAAGTTTTACATATGTAACTTTCCCGCCATAGTAAAGGAATTGTATAGTTTATTATATTTATGCAAAGTATTTATGTTAAGCAGTGTGCTCGGGCAATGGTTTTTAACCGAAGTCCTGAGGGTTAACAACCCCGTTCATTCATTCATTTCATTCTCGCAATGGAAGATGATCTTGTAAAAGTTGTAATGTGCAAAACTGGCACGTGTTCATTACTGTTGACAAAGTATACAATGTCTCATATTAATAATGCTGCATTTAGTTTCAATTATATTTGAATGGTAAGGTTGTTCTCTTAATATAATATTGGTAAGGTTGTTCTCTTAATAAAATTTCGATAATCATGTTTGTAAATGAGAAGTTGGTCTTCCTTCAAATGGCATTGTATTCTTAAAGACACAGGGTCCGCTTTGAAATAAAAGGTATTAATTTAATTTTGTTTAAACATGTCATTATTTTGTATATGTGTTGACATCATAGCGTCAGTGCGGATGATAGATGAATGTTAATGCTATTAAATATAAATTAAAGATTACTTAGATAAAATGGAAAATTCCAAATTCAGAAATATCGTTATACACTAATTCCTAAAGAAATCTGCATATTCATGCGAATTTGTGTATTTAAACTTGCTGACAAGTTGACAATATATATTATTTAAAAAGTATAATTTCGTTTCACCGAATTGTTATTATTCATCCTATACATAACGATGCAATCATTCAAGTTCTAATGATAATATAATAACTTATGTAGCTTAACTTTTGCTTCAATAATTTGTTAATAACTGTGCGATAATTAAAACATACCAATATAGTGGGTGGTGACCCCCATATACGATTACTCTATGGGCCATTGTTTCTTATCAGCGAATTGCGTAATATACTTGGGGCATGTCTCTTTATCAATTAACACCAGACGTTATAAGGTTATGTCGCGTAGCAACAAAACATGTGTGCTGTGTCAGAATACAGATTTGATATAGTTATTTAATATTAAAGTAATATTTAACAACTAAGTAAAAAATTAAAATTAGTATATTGAATTTCAATTAGATTTTTAGTATGAGTTGTGAAAATAAGAAACACGCTAAAGATGCTAAATGCGCTATACATAGATAATTAAGGTTTTTGAAACTGCATAATTATGATTAATAGTATTGTTCTGACGGTGTTCAGCACCGACGTGATTTTCTGTATTGTGTAACATTAAAAACCTTGTATGTGTAAGAGCATAATTTTAAACTACCGGTCCTGTATTCTGTCATTTGTGTCATTATGCATTATATAATATTAATTGTTCGGGGTTTTTTCAGGGTATTTTTTTCAGTCCAGTCTTGTGTTCTGTCCTGTATGTCACATCTATATCTATTATTATTATGTATGTATGTATGTTATACATTGAACAATAAAAGTATTAAATATCTACTTGTATCCATTATAATATATTAAATATTATATTCATCTTCTTAGCCATCGTAAATGCAATCTCAGTAAATCAAGAAGTAAAATTTAGGTATTTACAAAATAGAAAGTACATCATAAGTTGGAAATATTGTGAGTGCCGAAGTGTCTAACTGTAAGTGCCGAAGAGGCCAATTATAAGTGCCGAACCGACTTGCTAGTGCCGAAGTGACGAGGTGCCGAATTCGCCAGGTGCCGAAGTAACTAGCCTTCAGTAAAGTATACCAGCAAGTCTCAGGAATTTGACAGTTTATCAACAGTCACCAACAAACTGCCCGAAACGGCATTTAAATGCACTACTGACCAAAATAGGCAGCATTATTGGATAATAATTCTTATAATTCTTTCAAACACATACTTAATTTCATATTAACTTGTACAAAATACTGAAACTTTTTGGTTAAAGCAACGGTTATATTTGAGACCTGCAGCTTTAACTGTAATGTATATACTAACTTCAAACAGTGTACAAATAATAAAGTTACATTGATATTTTTAGTGTATGTTCTGCAAGGCTCCGGTTTTGAATCCAAAATGAATAATGAATGCTGTTTTTTTTTTGTTTACGTTTTTAACGCACGTGATTAAAAAGTCTTTAAAATGTGTATTTCATTATGTCGACTAACAGAAGTATTTGTACATTCTATATAAAAAGGCCCTATTTACGTTTTTACCTGCATATTAATACTGCAAGTGTGGGCCATCATATTTTTATAACACTAGGCCTTTTGTCTGTGTTGTTTATGCATAGGACTTTCTGAAAGATTTAAAAAAAACAGTTAAAACATTAAATATATATTAACACTAATGATAGATATTAAACTGTAGTTCTCAGTTGAGAAAAAAATGTTCACACGTGTGTTTGCACATTGTTTCTAATACTATTATGTGAACAAATGTATATTTATAGACGAGCACAATTATGTAGCGCGTTAACAAATGTATACACTTGTATGTGTATCTATTTCATTTCTATATTTTAATAGTCACTTGTAGGTAGCCTTACATGCTTTGTATAATTGCGTAGACTGATTAAACTGTCGGCACGCACGCACGCACGCACAAACACACACACACACACACACACACACACACACACACACACACACACACACACACACACACACACACACACTCCAAATTTGGCTAGTCCTTTCTATACAGATACTCCAGTTTTATATAGAAAATGTATGTGAATTATTTGTAGCTTTGTATTTCTGTTCTAGCTGCACTGTACATTGTGTAATGACTTGAATACCTAAAGATATTAGGCAAATGTCCTACCACCCATCACCCTGTTAATGATTAGGGCATTTTTTTATCTAAGATATGGATGGGGCTCAAAAAGGCATTCTGAATTGGCTCGATTTAAACATAATATTGTAACTAGTTTAAGGACACAAATCATAATTAAATTTTATATACTCTATGCCAATTAACATCTGTACTTTTAACACTAAAGGTTTAGCGTCATCAGCGAAGCGGTGCCAGATATTTCAATGGCTTAAGGAGAACAAGTTCACAATATGTTTGTTGCAGGAAATACACTGTAAAAAACCTATTGATACAGTTGCATGGTCTAATCAATGGGGTGGAGACATGTTTTTAAGTGGTAACAGCTCAAACTCTTTAGGTGTTGGCATGTTTATCAATTCTAATCAAAATTTGGATTATAAAGTTAAAAATTATATTGAGGTTATTGAAGGTAGACTTCAACTTTTAGAAATAGAAATAAAGGAAAAATTAATAATTATTATAAATATATATGGTATGAACACGGATAATGTAGACTTTTTTAACATCTTAGACGGCTGTATACAAACATACAATTAGCACTCGATCATAATTGGAGGAGACTTTAACACTGTTATCAACTACAAACTAGATAAACTTAATGGTAGGAATGATACTAACAAAAATTGTAACAAAAAGATAAATGAAATATTAGAAAATTATGATCTATGCGATGTTTGGCGAATTTTACACCCAAATCAAAAAATATTTACCTGGCATTCAAACACGAAACCGCCTATATTTTGCAGGCTTGATTACTTCCTAACTTCTTCAAATTTAACAAATTACATAACATCATGTAAAATTACAGCGGGGTTTAAATCCGACCATTCAATCGTATCACTTCAACTGGAATTATCAAGTGACAAGCGGGGTCCAGGATATTTCAAAATCAACAACTCATATCTACTTGACGCAGAATACCAAAGACTTAAAAAAACATCGATCAATGAAATTGCTCGAATAAACAGTGAAGCCAACCCAAATACAATATGGGAAATTATAAAAGGCAACATTCGAGATGTTACAATAAAATATTCTAGTCAAAAAAATAAAACGAAACAAAAGCAAGAAATGGAACTTAAAAAATAAAATATCTAAATTAGAAAAGGAACTCGTGCTTAATCCAAACGATATAACAACAGAAGAAAATCTTTAAAATGCTAAAAATGAAATGAACGAATTAGTTGAATACAATATAGCAGGAATATTATTAAGAGCTAAAGCAAAATGGATAGAAGGTTCAGAAAAAAATACAAATTACTTTTCCAATCTTGAGAAAAAACGATCTGAGGCTAAAACAATTCAACAACTCAAAACACAAGATCATAATGTAATTAACGACGGAAAAGATATACTTAAACATTTAAAGAACTTTTACGAACATTTGTATCAGAAAAACGCAAATATTGACATAAACCAAAGCGAACATTTCTTTAATAACATACAGCACAAAGTAAACTCAGATGTCAATGAAAGCAGACATATATCTGAAAGAGAATGCTCCCTAGCATTAAAAGAAATGCAAAATAATAAAAGTCCCGGATCTGACGGCATTTCAGTGGAATTTTATAAAATATTTTGGAATGAAATAAAAGATCATTTAATCAAATCTCTAAATTACTCCCTTGATAACAACAAATTAACAGAGCTCCAAAAACAAAGTATCATCACGCTAATACCAAACCAAGGAAAGGATACTCTTATAATTGAAAACTGGAGACCTGTCTCTTTACTTAATGTAGACTACAAACTAGCATCCAAAACAATAGCAAACCGTATAAAGCCACACTTAAATAAAATTATCAGTACAAATCAAACAGGGTTCATAAAAGGAAGATACATCGGCGAAAATGTCCGTATTATCCAGGAAATCATTGAAAAAGTCAATGACACAAACGAATCTAGTCTAATTTTTTCTCAGACTTCAATAAAGCCTTTGATAGTCTGGACCACGAGTTTATGTTCAAATGTCTTGAACATTTTGGTTTTAGTCAATATATTATAAATTGGGTTAAACTGTTTTATCAAAACGCAATGTCATTTGTAACAAATAATGGTCATTTTACTGATTTTTTTAATATCCATAGAGGAGTTCGTCAGGGATGCCCTCTGTCTCCTTACCTATTTATTATTTGTATAGAATTGTTATCAATAAAAATCGAGTCAGATCCAAATATTAAAGGTATAAATATACATAATGTGGAAGTAAAACAATCGATGTTCGCTGATGACGCATCCTTTATGTTAGATGGCACACAAACATCATTTGAAACACTACTACATGCAATGGAACAGTTTGCATTAATATCAGGTTTAACACTTAATAAAAACAAATGCAAAGTTTTAAAACTAGGCGCATTTAAACACAGTGAAACACAATACTGCAAACATAAAAATTTTATTTGGAACTCTCAACACGCATCAGCACTGGGTATAACGTTTAGCAACAATCTAAATGAAATAATTCAGTTAAACGTTCCAGAAAAATTACAGGAATGTGAGAATTGTTTGCATAAATGGAAAAGATGGAACTTGACTCCAATAGGGAAAATAACAGTCCTTAAAAGTTTTGCAATACCAAAGTTGGTATACCCATTTACGGTCCTGCCGAATCCTCCTGAACATATTATGAAACAAATCACGCATACAAGCTTCAAATTTCTTTGGGACGACAAACCAGACAAAGTATCTAGAAAACGTATTGTTCAAGATTACACAGAGGGGGGACTTAAAATGTTAGACATAGACTGTTTTTTAAAATCTCTCAAAGCAAGTTGGGTTAAACGTTTTATCTTCCAACAAGATTCAAAAATAATTCAAATATACACAAACATGCTTACAAGCGTTGGTGGAAACTTAATTTTTAAATCAAACCTTAAGCCATCTGAAGTGAAGGATTTAAAAATAAAATCGGAATTCCTAAAGAATGTAATACATGGATGGCTCTGTGGAACCTATAACGAAGTAAACGTGAAAGTGTCTAAACAAATTATTTGGAACAACTCGTCTATAAAAAATAAAAACAAAACACTATTTTACAAATCCTGGTTTGACAAAGGGGTTCTATTTCTAGAACATTTATTTGACTACAGAGTAAAGCAATTTTACTCCTTTTCAGACATACAACACCTATATAATATAGAACAAGGGGACTTTCTGAAATATAATAGTTTAATCTGTAGCATTCCGTCTGAATGGAAACAAACACTACAGCAAAATAATATAGACTATACAACTCCCGATAATATGTTAAATAAACTAAAAGATTCTACAAAAGTGTGTAAACTAATTTACAAATTACTGTTAAAAAGAGAAAAACCCATTGAATTCAAACAAATGAGCAAATGGAAAACAGTATTAGATTTGGAATCTCTAGACCCCAAGACTATTTTCAGCCAACCACTAAAGTTATCAATTGATACTAAAATTAGGTATTTCCAATACAAATATTTAATGCAGATCATCCCCAACAATATATACTTATACAAATGCAATTTAACACCCTCAAATCTATGTGACTTTTGCTCTATGTACCCAGAATCAAATTTACATTTGTTCTGGGAATGCCAATGGACCCAAATATTTTGGACTGATGTAAAGCAGTATATACAAGAAAAACTTGGAATTGAAGAAAACATAGAACTAACTTTTACCACTATGTCCTTTTGTAACTGCGTAACAGTAAACAAAAATGATTCATCCTGTATAAATTTTATAGTTATGTTAGCTAAGTACTATATTTTCAAAAGCAAACTTGAAAAACGTGTGCCTCAAATAGCCAGTTTTCAAAATGTCCTAAATCATCGCCTCAACATTGAAGAAATTATAGCAAAGTCAACTAATAAGAGCCAAATACATCAATTACGCTGGAGATGTTTTATGGAGGCATCTGACGAACGTGAAAGCCCCATCCAAACATCCTAACTAATTTTTTAACCAGCTTTTCATTTATTTATAACTTCTGGTCACTGTCCAGTCACTTTTGTGAAATAATTGTTTTTTTTCCAAATACACTTTTTTATTATTTTTTTTTCCACTGGTAGAGTTAAACAAACAAAACTTTTATTTTCAAACACCCTACTTATATTTGATAGATTTTTTTTCCCTTTCCTTCATATACACCTTTTAAATTGACCTCCCTGACAAAACATTAAAACATCTTTATTTTTTCTAGACATACTTATGTACAAGGTTTATAAATGGTGTTTTTGTATGTTCAAGTATAACAAATATGTCTATGAAAATTAATAAATTTGGAATAACAAAAAAAAGCATTATTGGATAGATGGATAATTTTTGCATATAGTTGGCATACTTATGACAAAATACGTTCTAAAACGCTTCTAAATTACCGTTACGTTACAGAAATGTGGAGGAAATCAGCCATATAGAAGACATTTGTCAAATGAGAATCTCACGGGATTTCACGGTCATGTGACATTTTATCTAATTTTAGTAACAGAACATGTGCAGTGACTGGTGTCAAACACAGTCTGAAACGAAAATGGCATTTACTGGAGTTTTACTTCACTGGTGATTGTTTTGTGAACACACTATAATTGTAATACCTAGTAAAATAATAATAGATTAAACATCACTTACATCAATATTCATACAATATGTTTGCTGGTCAGACATGAGTAATTGAAGAAAAATAATGTATTACGGAAAACGAAAGCCATGTTTACAATTTTAGCATGCATAAAGGTCAAGGTCGATCCGAAAATATCCAAATGAAAATCTCGTAGGCACGTGATAAAGCATCAATGGCGGCGTAGGTGTACACTGTGTACTGATCAGAGTAATTTTCAGGTATTATTTGATGCATATTACAATTTAGATTTTCATAATACGCTACAAGTCAAAAGTTTATATTGACTTACCTGTATATGTAGTGATTTCCTCCAGAAATTGCAAAATTATGGATTTATAGCGTGAAATAAATATGTTACGACTCTGGTTGATTTTCGATACGGGGTTGGCTTCAGCCAACAGGTCTAGTTAGTTGTTCGCTGAAGTTTCTTAAGCTAAAAATTACATTGTTTTAATTGACGAACGGCGCCGATTGACAGCTTAGGAACTATAGTTAGCAAAGCGTTTTTAAGAAAACGAACAATTGATACCACACAAGTTTCGCTCATTTCGACATTGTTCCACGATGTTGAAAGGTGATCATAATATTATTTGGCAGCTGGGTTTCAAAAATCATTGACATTTAAATAAAAACAATGTTTTGTTTGTTAAAACATCACGCATGCAAATATAAGTTTTAGTGATGTGTGCTTTCAATATAAATAAATGATGTATTAAGCAATTTAAACACACAATTTTAATTTGAGTTTTGAAGCAATTGTGTAGAAATCTTTTACTGTAGTGGCCATGTTTTGGCGCATGTATATCAAAGGTACTGATGTATGTCAGACTTGTAAATTGTACATTTATAGGTATGTGTTTACATGTTATATAAATTAACATTATGTCATAGAATAATGTCCCACATTTCCATTGCCCTTTAAATTTTTACTTTCTTTTTTTTGTTTGCATCATATGTAAATATTTGCGATGTTTCCCCAGAACGTTGTGAATACTCGTCCTGTTAAACATGAAGCTTAGCTGTACTTCATGGATGTTAAGCCATTTGTCGGATAACTGCAACGAACAGATGCTTTCACAAATGACAATAACTGACGAACAAAAGATGTCATTGTGATAACAATTAGCCTGTGTGGTCATCTCGAGGCGCAAGTGTGGCAACCATAAGCATGTAACTGTTTACCGTTGACTGATTTGGTTATAGTCTGTGTGATGAGAGGATAGTCCGTTCTTTTCAATGTAGTTTATTAAATAATAGAAAATCATTATATAGATATATAATATATTATATATTCATAATTTATATTCAAATTTCCAGTAACCAGAGTCATGATATACCAAACAGGCGAAAACTCACGTACGTATCTTTACGTAGACAGCACGTACAACCAAATCGTTCTTCTGTGAACGTATTGTTTCACGTATTCGTAACCTATAAACAATATGATATATACATGGTACAAAGCAGGAAAGACACAACAGGGTTTTAGGTAGCATTCAGTGACATAATGTATATCGAAACGTATACATTTTGTATTTTGAGCTGTATGCCATATGATATATTATCTGTAATGAAAGAAGTAAAAGTGCAGTAAAAGTGCAGCTTTAAATTGAAAATAAATATCAGTCACAATAACAGTTGAATATATTATACACATGTAAATACTCTTCAGATAAACGCTATCAGTAAATACATCGGGAAATGTCAATTAAGAAATGCGAACTTTGAAGTTGCTTATCGTGATACATTGACATAGATACAATATGTGGAATAGTTTTCAGTTCAAGTACTTTTGATATAAAACCGAGAGGCTTTTTGTGGATGACAATGTATGTTTACACATTGCATAGTGTTGGCTCAGTTAACTGTAAATGCCATTCCAATAATGAATAAATATTCCGTCGTCGTCATTTTTCAAGTTGACATCTATGTGTCCAACGTTATACACATGTCCAATAGGGGTCAGGGGTATGTTCACCAGGTAAAAATAATTTAATATGTCAGTCGACTTTAAGTCATTTTGCTAGCATACACTACTACAGAATTAGAGTTTCACCTTACGTAGTTACATTGTTTGCAGACTTACATAAGACCTTCGGGGATGACAGCTGCCCATGCATAAATAAATGAACTGAAACATATACAATAACTTAGTTCGACCATGGTAACGAAAGAGGCACTGAGAACAAATAGTGCAGTAACTATAAATGTTGTCATAGACATCCGAATATGAACGTTTGGTTTATAAATATATACATTGATATAATAATAACCTGAAGCCACATATCTGTCAATTCTGAGCTTAATGTCTTTGTGACAACGAATTTCGCGCATTATTAAGATTGACTCACAGACTGATCAATCGATCGACTGATTTATTACATTCGTTAAAACTCTAAACCTTCAAAGTACACAAACCTTCATGTTTAATGTTATAACAAACATTAGTGCTTAAATACTTATCTGTTATCATTGTAATGGTGTTGCTGAACACTTAAATGTCATTAAATATTTCTGCATCAAAACAATATATCTAGGTAGAGGAGAAACTCAATAATATTTGGACATTAGGGAAGGAACGCATGTGGTTTGAATGACGATGTTGGTAACATCATTCATGTCCTATTTAATGTCAATAAGTTGATCGTTTTTGTTTTAAGTATACTGTTTTAAAATGAAATGCCAAGAGCAACAACTATGTTGATTTTGACTAATTTCGAGTGTAACCTTTGATTGTATAAGCTGGTATTACTAACTGATTAATACACGTTAACGTGGCCTGCAGTGATAAGGGTTATACAACCGCGTATAACGCGTATGTCATTATCTGCACAGATATAGGGAGGATATACTTAGGTTTAAATCTCCTTATTACCATATGGCACAAAAGTTAGGCTCAATATGTGAGCGTTGGTATATTTTGGAGATAATAAACAAGAGACGTAGGTTGCCCAAACGCTCTACTGACCCGCAAGACAGGGTTATTTTTAGACTAGCAGCATCAGTTTAACCATTTTTAAACAGGACCATAAGGCGCGATGCATACAAATATATAAGGCTTAGGTAAATACTCACGTAACGCCTGTCCATTTTTATAAAAAAGTTTTAACTCCTCTAGTTATGATTTGCAATTATAACAGTTGCTAACGCTGTTTTACCACAAAGTGTGCTTTTTTTTTTGGTTTTTAATAACCAAGACCCAGCAAGCAACTGTACCCACCATTGGTGATCTTTAATGATTTAAATTAGTCATTATCCGTACATTTAAACATGTTGCATGACAAAGTGCACTTTCAAAGCGTCATTTTTGGTTAATATCGGTAACATTTAATGGTATTAAATCTGGGAAATTCATGCGCAAAATCTTGAATCATTAATATCTCACCTCCTACATAAATGACGCGATCCGATTGGCTAAGAGAGGTCACATGACCATGTGGTATTTTCCATACACCACGGATATTTTTCAATACCCAATCGAAGTCTTATGACGTCGTTTTGTTTATTTTCGTGACGTCATTGTATGTGTTTCGTGTTATTTTGGAAGTTTTTTTTCGTTAATTTTCAAGTGGTATTGACCAATTAAAAGAAACCAGTGAAAAGTAGTCGTAAAATATTCGTTACACTGTTAGAGAGTGTATGGGATATGACGCTTCGCTCGCGTATGGTATAAAATCACTTAGGGTGTATAACCCATACACCCTCAGTTACTAACAGTGTAACTAATAATACATTGGAAATACAAAGAACATATGTTTTGTAAGTCCAACTGCTACGTGATTTATGAAGTTACGGTACAATGACGCAGTTAAATAACTGTTAAATGAAGGGTAACAAGAGTTTTATTAAGAGCGTAGAAGTACCTATTTATTTGTCACTTACGAACTCTATACTGTCTCCAATTTTGTTTCACATGTCTACCTTTCCTTGTTATTTTTCTAGCAACGTACTCTTGGGCATATTATGAGAGTTTGAATGAGTTCAAACATGAACAAAGACGATCAACTATATGCGGTAACTGACAGAAACCATGATCACAATTGAACATGGTCAACCATGGCCATTTATCATAATCGGTCGTGTTTAATTACGTTCAGGGTCTTGACCCATGCTACCAATTACGGCACATAGTCGACCATGGTAGTTCATGGTTGAACATGATATCAGAACTATGAACTATTACAGCAAAACATGGTAGCGCGTGGTCAAATACGTTGTGTTTCGTTTGGGTCAATACAAAAGGATCCGTATTAAAAGTGTATGACGAAGTGTTCTATGGCTAATCGTTCAAGCAACGAATCGTTATTTGACCCGATTGTTATGTAATAGATATAAGCCGAACCATGTCCATTATGTAAAATATCGGACGGTCTGTAACTTAAAACAGTGCCAAACCAATTTTGATTATGTTAGCAATATTAAAAGGTATAACTTGCTCAAACAAATATATTTTATAATATTACAAAACACAGTTATGTTAATGATTTAAAATTCCCCTAAAAGAACCTCTTTACTAAATCAGTACACACAACCCGACTGCTGCGTGCTGTTGGTGCACAATGTATATCGAGCCTTTGCAAACTGCGAAATGTTCATTCAGGTCAAAACAAGTGTTTTATGTTTGATTTCGAAGACGGGATATCATGAAAGGATTTATTGCTAGTTGCAATGGAGGTAGTGACCTTTCAAATACCCTAACCAGAAATAATATGAAATGTAATATTCTTTGGTGCAGTATGCACGTGTAAAATGTCCATGTTCCAGTATGGATATATATATTGGATATAATTGGTTAGTGCATATATATTGGAAATAAATGGATTAGTGCATTAGTGCAAGCAGTAAGGTATTATAAATACGTGAACGTTTGACTGAGTTTAAATATTTTTTGTTAAGAGTACACGATACATTTTACTACTTGTGCTATTAGTTTGTTAGTAGCATATTACTTATTTATAATAAAAGATACATTTTATTTTCCAACTGCATAAAATTTCAACTGCAAATAATTAAAACAGTGCTGTGACGGCATCCCATTGTTCTCAGTGTACCGTAATTTTAATATTAGACGGGTAGCCGTCCAATATCTGGCGTGTTTTGGTAAGATATTGGAGTGTAGTCAGTTAATAATGAACAGCACGTGCTATCTTAGGTTTTCTAAACGTCGTAAGGAGACGATTTTGATAGACGCTTCCACAAATGTCAATCATATTCAAATTTATCTGCAATGTAAACCAATCATCGCACTTGGATATCACGTGTTTAGCGGTTAAACTATAACATACAAAAAAGCACGTGCATAATGTTTGTGATATTCAAATGAACACGTGGTAATGTTTGTGATTTTCGATGAATAGAAATTATTCCATTAACAATAACTGGGGAGGAGTTTAAATTATTCGTGGCAAATCCCGGATCGGTCTTTTCTGACACCCACTTCAGCACTGATTTAATACTATTATCTAATGTAAAAATGCATACGTTTAGGTAAGATACCAGTAAATCATTGTGTATCCCTCCGTGGTCCATTCCAAAGTAGTGCCTATTAATAAAGAGTTACTTTTCGCTTCTGGTATAAAAGCCATTTAGCAATCTCAGACATGACTTGTGTGGTTATTTCTTATATCACATGTGTGTCTGGAACATTTTGGTTTAATTCATTGAATGCTAACTTGAAAGGTGACCTTTTGGGGTGTGTTTACTGTGGTATGGGGCTTTTGTCGAGACCCGGTTTTCTACCGCTGTCTGCATTCAGGCAAGATGCATTTACTTAGAAGAAATTATGACAAATCTATTCTTTGCAATTTTTTAAAAGATCAATCTTTAAATTGATACCATGCTTGCACAATCTCAAATAATAGAAAGGCTATAAACATGCTTGGAAAGTTTGCCGTTTTATAACGGGACCCTATGGGAATTGGAATTACTGGTATATCACCTTTAAGAAAACCAGGTTCCGTCCCTTTATGGTCCACTGTTAAATACAATCACCATGTAACGGTGTTATTATATTGATTTTATTACTTTGCACGGATAAAAATTGGATTCATATCATAGCGGATGTTTTCTACGATTTTTAAAGCGAAACCTGGTTTTTCGCGAAAAAACAAAAAGAAAAAAAGTATGGAAACTCGCCTTTTGCATCTCACGACACATCGAATGATATCATAAGCAAACTTTTGTACGTTTTATACATTATTGATGTCCATTGCATTAAAATAATTCTACATGAACTGGTAATGTGACTGGTTTATTTGGTATGGGTACGAATTTTAGCTCCCGCTCCCAAACAAACCAAGTATTGAAAACGCAAGCCGGATGGCTGATCATGTCTTATACTAAAACGGATTTTAGAAGCATTTCTACTACCAAACAGATCGACCTGAAATTTTGCATGTGTGGTACAAGTAGGTTAATAATGATGTAGACGAGTTTTTTCATGATGGCAAAATTTTTAGTTTTCTTTTAAATGATGTACAACTATATATTACCGATGAACGCAATGGCAACGTACCAAAACGCCTCTTTTATAGCGCAAGAACTATCTCCAGCCACTCTCCCAATTGTTTAGTAAATTCAATGAACGATATTAATTGGGAGCATTTTCAAAAATGTGTTACATACAATGTAGTGCCATTTATAAAACGCATTTTCTACAACTAGTACCGTCATGCATTTTGGATGTCGAATATATCTAATACGAGTATGCGATCGCAATTATTTCAATATTTGGTGTGTTTTGGTACACTATAACGTTAAGCCTCTTACAAAATATTGTATTTTGAATATGGTAATGTCGCAAATTATATTTCTTGTTTCTTTTTTCAAATATTGTTTATGCCTAAACTATGTGCATTTTTACATTAAATATTAGTATCATATCAGTGCTAAAATAGGCGCCAGAACCTACATCGTCTGCTTGCGACACTGTGTTTTCAGAGTACCTAGGCTTGCACGTGCTGTCGAATATTAACCGACTATACGCCAATATTAACCAAAACACGCCAATTATTGGACGGCTACCCGTTTAATATTAACAATTATGGTACAATGAAAACAATGGAATGACGTCACAGCAATGGCTTAAGTGTTTATTGACCTTGGAACCAGTCGAGTTTCAATATTTCCGATAATAAAGATTGGGTTGGGTAGCGTGTCCCGTTCTCTACCTCAAGCGTTAACTCACTTGGATCTATATTTTAAGTCATAAAGGTAAGCTATGCTATAATTACTTTACATTGGACTTTCTTTGTAACTTCTACACATTTTATGTTATTAGAACATATTGTGTGTTATGTTTTTATTTATGAAATACCATCAACAGTCCGTTACCATAAACATGTCGTTACAATGTCTGGATCAGCAAAATGCAGCCGATGCGCGTGTTATATCGCTATGTAACAGTAAACACACAGTTTATATTTTAATAGTTTTGGGACAATTTTAGGACAAAATATTACAGCAAAAGTAATCGATTCGCCTAGGTTAACGGGTAGTCTATAACAATATTGTCCAAATACTAATGTGATAGCAATAACAAGGGAAAGATATCCATTTAGAAACACCGAACTTATTAGTTCTCATGAGTGTCAGTTTCTATCATGCAACACTCGCCCTTTTTTTCTATTATTTATCAATCCGCGATTTAAAGTGTTTCTTAGTACTTTCTTTATATTGCTAAATTAGATATTGGACATTAATAGTCCAGTTTTATTAATTTGTTTAATTTTGAAATGAGAACATGTAAAATAGTACACAATGGAATTGCATTATTACCTTTACATCAAGTCACGTTTGCTTCATCAAGATTTCGACTTTTACTTTGCATTGACCGTTCCATGGCGGTTACCCCAGTTTTTAAATTAATAAGTTTTCTGTTTTGTGTTGTCCTGTATTGTATAGGCAATTGGTCGCTTTCTCTAAATAAAGGATCAGCGGATGTCAATAAAGGTTTTCTCCTGGTTATGTCTCTGAAGTTTCAGTATTCATATCTTTACAATTAGGTATATTTCTATGTGCTGTATTCAGAACCATATATGACCGTCGTGTATGATGATAAAAAAATTAATATTTGATTTACATTCGTCTTAGGATGGAGGTGTTCCTATCGTAGGCCACGGCAATTTTTAAAATATTGATCGGGTAACACTTCTAAACCTGTAGCGGCTATAGATTGAGCATTGATAATTGACAGGCGCTTACATTCAAAGCAGCCAGATGATACACCTCTTTGCTTTGTACCTTTTATTGACAAGTAATTAAAGGCGGACGAACATGTATAGAGTATTGAGTGGAAAAATCCATATTTAACATTGACCTTGGGGATACGTTTTACAATATCATTCCATAATATTGTATATTGTGTGCTTCGAACAAATAACACATATTGATTGCGTGTTGTAGGCTTTTCAAATCAGATAGACTTTGGCACAGATTAGCAAATATTTTCAATTGACTTCAATCGAACTGTGCAAATGTATACAATAGTTAAACGTTTTCATTAAAAAGAAATATAGGTGGCAATATCATACTATATTTAAGAACAATACATCTGATAGAAAAGCGGTTAGAAGAAACAGGTCCATGTTTAATAATTATCTTTTATTTTTGCTACTAAATCAAATGTCATTCTAGCATACTTTATTCAACACACACGGAACAGCATTTGTTCAACAACTTTAATATATCCATAAAAAAAAACACACCATGTGTTGTAAGCAACACGTGAGTTCTACGGAGAAAACCGCGTAGTATCAATTAAAAATTGTGCATTACCTTCATATCGCCATTTATCACAGTGTATAACCGTACGGTGAGCTAAACAGGAAGTTGTTGATCTGTACGCCGATGGTAAGTTGCACTGTAGTTGCAAACAACAGAAAACGCCGAAAGTGACACAATTTTTTATATTATCTTTTACTTTTGGGCTGAATATAAGGTAATTTGAAGATTTCTGTTAATTATATTCCTATTTGTCACATATGTGCTTTGTGATTTGTGTGGAAATTGTGTTGTCGTTGATAATTCAGTGGTTGATCACTGCGAATATATTGAAACGATAGAAAATTTATGAATTAATTTCCATGTAATTCTTTGGATTTCGCATAGATGTCCAAACAAACATCCATACATCCATACATCTAGAAATCCAGACATACAACTTTCAAGCACAAACTAAGTATGTCTCCTCCCTACTCACTACATATTTCGTTAGTACGTCCGTACATTGTTACGTACTTACGTCTGTATGTCCGTTCGTCTAAACGCCCATTCACATTATATAACGTTTACGCTCCATAACGCCTTAATGCTTGGAGGTGTTTTAATATGACATCAGAATATTATTCACATCACAAGATGATGTGTCGCGTACATAATCGATGGTTGTTTGTCAAAGGTCAAAGTAAAATTTAAAGTCAAAGGTCAAATAATGTTCGGGAGTATATAATTGTCTGGTATTGAGGGATTTTTAATGACTTGGCAAACATAATAATCCTCATGTTAAAGTATGCCACTCTCAAGAACCAGACATTTCGAATTAACCAGCAACCACTATAACAATAAAATATACGGCTACAAACTTCTTATTTTTATTCCAAAAAGCGAAACGTTAAGTGATCATTCTGCTAAAACAATGACTGATATAATACTGGACAAAACCAACAGGATATAGTTTCGTCATATCATAATATGTTTACGGGGGGGGGGGGGGAGGGCTTAATTTTATTTGTATTCTGCTTGAAGGTAAAAGATAATATCAGAAAGTACGTTACTTTCTGCGTGTTCTGCTGTTTGCTACAAACTGTATGCGCTTCTCAAATAAACAATAAACAGAAAATACATGTTCAAGCTATAACATACATATACCAATAGCTATAAATATTGGACTGAAACATAAATCACTAGAATTGCACTGATATAATAACGCATATTATGACAATTCATGGCATCTACATTAAACAGACGTGACAGCCACGGCAACGGGATGACAAATAATCATCGTTTAAAAAAGAAGAAATAATTATTTGACAATTAAACACACCGTGTACAATTATAAAACTGAGTGTATGTTGCCGACAATATACTACTTATTCAATCGTTTTGCATGAGATATGTGCGTCAAGCTCTATGTATAGAGTAACCAAAACAAACAGAAACAATATCAAACAAAAGCATCCGCTTTTTTTTTATTTTTAGTGACCTTTAGGTACTGAAAAGATACCAAGATTAATACAAGAAATATTTCTCATACAAAGACATTCCATTTATCATTGTAAAAAAGCAACAATACGATAAAGCAAAGCAATATACGTAAAAACGTGTGGGTGGGCGGGTCATTGACCTTACTTTGCAGCCAATAAAACCTCGAGTGACAAGCCATGCAGTCTAACGTTTATATATCCATACAGAACCATGCAATTCACGAGGTATTTTCCCGCTTTAAACGAAAAGCATTACGAATAATTCCGTACAATACCGAATACTATACATAGTAATAATTTAGAAACGTGAATAATTGTATTCATGTTGCATATATTAAGGATCTGACACGAGTTGTCATTTCATACCAAAGTTTATCAAACGAGTTCAGGAATTTTTTAGTAAGCGAGCCTTTGGAGTTTACTTAAGATTTTCCCTATAGCGCTTGGTGAATACGGGCCCTGGTCAATAACTCCAAACACCATTTAGAGCTTTTGTTAAGTTTAACAGTTATGATAAAAAAATGCATTTCTTTTGTCAAATTATAACTGATCATTATTGATTGTTACACATTAAAAAGTATTCAACACTTTCATTTTTGTCGTCCAGACTCTATTTAGAAACTATAGTTGATACACAGGCCGTATTCTTAGCAACTGTTTAACGACAAAACTGTCAGATTTTCATCATGGGGATGCCGTTTCTTATCTGAAGAACAACCGGTTAAACCTGGCCTTAATATTTTTTTCACCACTGCATCAGTCTGGAGGTTGACACCTGGCTTCCGCACATTTTACTTTTACCTCAATCGAAAGGGGGGACATCTACATTCTACTGAAGAAACCAGATGCGGCATATTATTGCTATTTCGGGACGACTTCATGACTGTTGTGGCTGCGTTCTGTATAAATTATAGTACAGTAAAAGTACATATTTATTTTTCCGCAGCCAAAAGAGCCAGTCACGTGAGAATTAGGTGTGGCCTGCCAGCATCAAGGAGTGCTCGATCCCCTAGTGTTTTCCTTCAAAAAATATTTTTTTTATTTTAAGATAGAGTATCCAACAAATCAAGATATTTTGTTTTATTAAGCTTTGCGGTTGTGCACATTCAGTTCTGGAATAGTACTAAAGTTATTCATTTCATTCATTGTAATAAAATAAAATCCCCCCAGTGTCAAAGAAAAAACATGTGATCGGTACATTGATATGAATTATGTGTAAGCATTTTAAAACATATTACTTACCGGTCAATGTTCACTGCACAGCATAGACCAGGCAGAATTATGTTTATCCTGTTCTTCACAGTTGTTGAAGTGGAATAGAGGATGCATCTCACTAAGACCATCGTTTTTAAGGCAATGGTGGTGGTAGCTGATAGCCGGGTGGCCACGTTTTCCTGGCGCCAAGCCTTCGTCCGCATGATAAAGCACTTGCTTCTCTAAAAACAAATAAAACAATTATACTTTGCTTTTGCACCACAAATACCTTCTTTTGTTTCACCTACAAATAGGATTATACGTAGGTATCGTCGTGGCGCTTAAGGAATAAATTTGTTCTTATAAAGAAGTTCATTTTTTTAAGCGTATAAAATATCAAGGGGTGTGGAAATCCTATGTCCGACTTGTCCGACGTGGGTAATTTTACTGTCGGACAAGTAAATTTGTCCTGTCTACATTTTCATGGTCAAGTACAATTTCAGGTGTGAAAATGATGTAAAAGTTGGCAGTTAATTATAATATTATTAGATCTGTTGTTATGCATTTGAATAAACAATTGTGTTTTATTTATCATTAAATGAAATAAATATATCAGGAAGGTTTGCAATAAAAACAAGATTTTATTTGGACAAGTGACTGTTGCTTGCGGACAAGTAGGTTTTTCCAATGTCCTGAAAGATTATACATGTAACTGTTTATTTTTTAACATTTCTCTGTCATATTGGTCCTCTCATATGTGTTGTTTGAGATAATGAAATGTTGATTTTGTTACCATATATATCCCCTTTAATTTCATTGGATGTGCAGGCGTGAGTTTAAAATATAAGGTGAACAAAACCGCAAGTCTAAATGAGAAAATGCAAAAGTCAATAATAATTTCTTCCATATACTGACATGTGTTTGCAATTTAAAAAACTATTAACTTAGTAAAAGCCTTTGAACATTTCTCTTATCAAAACTACTGCTCTTAGAATATGTTTGTGACTCTTTTACGTTATATTATACCAAAATTTTCAATTTGAAATTGCCGCCTTTTGAATATGTGTAGCGACCCTTATCAGCTGAGATCAGTACACTGCTGCAATTAAAACAGTGCACTTAGTCATTGCTCAGTCAGCTAAGAGAAAAGATTGCAGAAAATGATAAGAGATTTTATGGTGGACCACCCAATAGTGGAATACCCCATGGAGAGGCCAGACATTCCTTAAACTAGGCCTTTGAAAAAGAGTTGTCAGTGACTTCGATGAACTTAAGTACTAAGAACTTGAGTACATAACATAACATTCTTATCTAATGTTTAAACACGAAATTACATGTCAAATATAGCGTGTTATAATAATAATAAAATATGTAGTTACACAATGTTTTTGTGAATCGGTGTGTCTACTAGTTGTAAGGTGTATATATTATTCCAATAGTATTGAATATACACAATATAAAAAATTGTTTGCATAAATAATATTTATTCACGGACATTACCAAAAGTCGAAAAGTATTACCGATAACAAATTACACAACATTAAGACTATTTCTGAAGAGGTTATTCTTTTGACACATTTTGTTTAATTGTAGACACATTAACGTGTGATTATCAACTGATGGCATGTGCGTGATTTGTGAGATGGGTTTGACGGCATTATAACGACAACTGTATAGTAAGTTACTAACCACTGAATACGACATTTAAAAATCTTTAATTACAACTACATGTAATTGCATGGTTCTAGTAAGTTCGCGCAAGGTAATCTGTGTGATTCGACTACTATTTCATTGGTTCCCTACATAAGACATTTATAACGGTTCGCTACCCATGACAGAGATAACGGTATAAATATAAAAGCGAATCTGCAAGTAAAAGGGTTAACACTACATTACAATCATAAATAATGTTATGGTATATTGACCATAATTTTATATACACGCTACACAACAGTGAGAGGGTGCAGAAAATATTGATATATTTCAGGTACTTGTCTGTGTTTCTAAACGGGTGGTATCAGGAATAACAACCTCTACCTGAATATTCCAATATATATTTTATACAACAAACATAGTACTATTTTAATTATGGAGGGTCACCAAGAATCTCCTTCGAAATAAACGTTTAACGTTCACGCTAACATATCATGCCTTTCAAGCCAGAATGTGTCATGAGCATATGTGCAAAGAAAACTGATAGCCCATTCGGGATTTCAAGGGACGCTATATTTTTAGTGTATATGAATTTGTCAGGCAAATTGAACTAAGAGTAACACGTTACGAAAGTAATTGCCAAATGGAAATATGTATTTGTGTTGTTATTCCTGCCAAATTACATTGTGTTGTTATTCCTGTTATTCCTGCCATATGTGTGTTCATGTTAAAGGTCTACTGCAGGCGTAGGCCAATAAAGCATGTATTTTATGTATCTCAATGCACGGAAACCGACAGGGCACATTCAGCACAGTTTACATAATGATGGCTTCATTGTTGGATAACGCAATCTTACATGGCGATTAAAATTGTGTTCATTAGGTAAACAAACTACTCATGCTACTCACATAAAGTAAACGTTTACTTTATCAATGCCGTCTCTCCGAATGTGTCTTAGAAAGAATTTAGAAATACAGGCGACACAGTTGTAAACGTATTCTTAACGTTGTGTCTATCATTGAATGTTCGCTTTATCCTATGTTTGGATATAAACGGGTGCATATAGTTATACATGTATGTAGCGAAGTTAAGTGTAATAGTTTGGTATTAGTGGATATCTAGAATACAAAATATTGCTACACTTGGGAAACAACAAATATTCCATGCAATGTAACATAAAGTTATACTCAAACAATACTGAATCAATTTGTGAAAAATTAATGCGTTCAATATATATATATTAATATAATATAAATTAATATAAATATGCAGCATCAACCTAGTACGTGCAATCATACATAGGCAGATTAACAGTATTCACTATTCAACACTAATCCTAGTATTCTCTTTATCTCATCATTGTTTTCTTCCAAACTCTATAAAAACAAATATTTAACAAACCGTGGAATTCATTAACTGGTAGTACAATTCCTTTTACTAGTATTGAATACAAAATTTACGAATTGTACTAAAGAAGTAGTCCCAAGATTCTTGAAATACAATAAACAAAACTGTTTCGAAAAACACGTTTTCGTATTTTTAATACAATGTATGAGTATTCAAATGACTGACCAGAAAATGTGATCGGCAAAAGAAAACAATGTGACTGTATCGTGAAAACGTAGTCCGTGCACGCGACAAGTATATTTCCACAGTGTGGAAAAGAGCTAAATGTATCCAAAGGTGTGTTATTTTGTCAATGTGAGCGTGAAGATGGGATATAATCAAGTATTTTAATTTAATTTTATCCAACGGTCAAATGTATTTACTATAAATACTTTTTTTAGTAAACGTGTATCGCTTAGGGGACAATATCATTTTTAATCGCAACAGTAATTTAGTTTGTATGGTTATCAAATTAAATCATTTAAGTAAATAGTTTATAGTCGCTTACTTACACAGCATTAGACTAAATATACACTGAATACTTTTACATTGTTTTTTATTCCTTCGGTTTCTGTGTACATTCTACAACGGTAGTTCAGATATATATTACGAGTCTTCAACATTGTATTGATCCGCCTATTGTTACAACGATCTGTTTAAGCTTACTATATTCAATTGTATGGATACAAACAGAACAAACGACCTTGAATATTAATATAAAATAAACATCAAAATAAAATGCAAATGTACCATTTTTATGTTTACCTTTATGACTTAAAACATACATCTAAGTTGAAAATTTAGGTTGTAAATAGAACACAAATACAAACGCAGAATGCAAAATCGGTAATAGTGTCATGTTGCAGCCATAAGCGACTAAGAGTGTAGTGTAAGTAACAACATAGTTAACATCACGGACAACACAAAACATGCACAACACGCATTTTACTTGTTACCGCGACAAATACCACATATTTTCAAATTGAAATGCTAAGAAACAGAACATATTATCAGACCATTATTTAGCCTGTTGCCACCATACTTAGCGTCTAATAATTAAGAGGCATAAAAACTTAGAGAGGCATAAGCAATTTCTCATATTTAACAGACAAAAAGATGGAATTCTATAAGCACACTGGAAGTTACTGGTATCCAACATGAACGTGAAACTGATGACTCTATTCGAGTACATGACATACTATTGTTTTATAGTTTTAAGATCATTTTCCATCGGCATCTGAAGATAAGTGGATAACTAACTAAATGTGCAGCTTTACATTAACAAAACGTACCATGCACAACAGCAGTTAAATATAATATAACATAAACTAAGATTAACAGATTACCTTCAGATAAAGGATATCATTAAACTGAAAAGGAAAAAGGCAGTACATGCAAACGGATATATTTTTTAAACACGCATAATGAACGATTCAATGATATACATCTAGATTTCTGAAGTTTTTGCAGTTCAAGTATGTTCACACTGAACGCTTTGATACCAACAAAGAGCCCTTGTAAGGATGTGCCACATTGACTGTGCAAATATTTGAGAGTATCTACGAAAAATAGAACACATTGATATTATGTAATTATTACGAGGAAATAAAACATGTTTTGCGACTTCTCCATTTCAAAATCGGATCCGTTACGTTATAGAAACAACCTGCCCCTCAAGGGAATAACTATTGCCTAGCCCATACCGGGCCCATATCGGACCAAGCAAGAACACCCACATGGGTTCCCAAAATGTATGTTCATATGGGTCCCAGTAAGTCATCTCGATATGCCTATACCTGGGCTGATAGACCACACGGGCCCCATGTGCGTTGTATTGTCCATTTCAGACCCAGTTATGTCCCAGGCATGCAAGCCCATATGGATCCTAACAAGAAAGCCCAAATGGGCGCCCAGCAAGTAAGCCCATCACGACTCCAGCAGAAAAAGCCCATATAGGTCCCCAACAAGTAAGCCCATATGGGTCCCAACAAAACAGCCCATATGTGTCCCCAACAAGCAAGCCCATATGGGTCCACAATAGCAAGACAATATGGTTCCCAGCACAAAAGCTGATATGGGTACCAAACAAGAAGGCCCATAGGTGTCCCAAACAAACTAGCCCATATGGGTCACAAAGAGCATCCCCATATGGGTCCTCAAGAAGCAAGCCCATATGGGTCCTTAACAAGCAACCCAATATTTGTCCCATCAAAACAACCGATATGGGTCCCAGCAAGAAAGACCAAATGGGCACCCGACAAGAAAGCCCATAGAGGTGCAAGCAAAAAAGCATATATAGCTCCCCAACAAGTAAGCCCATATGGGTCCCGGAAAGACAGCCCATATAAGTCCCCAACAAGCAAGCCCATATGTGTCAACAACAGCAATATCATATGGGTCCCAGCAGGATAGCTCATATGGGTATCAAACAAGCTAGCCCATATGGGTCTCAGCAAAAAGGCCCATTTGGGTCCCTAACAAACTAGCTCATATGTGTCACAAAGAAAATCACCATATGAGTTCCGAACAAGCAAGCCTATATGAGACCCCAGCAAGCAACCCAATATGGGTCCCATCAAAAGAGCCCATATAGGTCATATATGGCATCTGACGAACGTGAAAGCCCCATCCAAACATCCTAACTAATTTTTTAACCAGCTTTTCATTTATTTATAACTTCTGGTCACTGTCCAGTCACTTTTGTGAAATAATTGTTTTTTTTCCAAATACACTTTTTTATTATTTTTTTTTTCCACTGGTAGAGTTAAACAAACAAAACTTTTATTTTCAAACACCCTACTTATATTTGATAGAATTTTTTTTCCCTTTTCTTCATATACACCTTTTAAATTGTCCTCCCTGACAAAACATTAAAACATCTTTATTTTTTCTAGACATACTTATGTACAAGGTTTATAAATGGTGTTTTTGTATGTTCAAGTATAACAAATATGTCTATGAAAATTAATAAATTTGGAATAACAAAAAAAAAAATATAGGTCCCCAACAAGTAAGCTTGTATGGATCCTGGCAAGCCAGTCTATTTGGGCCCAATATGGGCTATAACACGGCTTATTAACCACTTGGGCCCCGTGTAGGTCCCACATACATTGTCATGACCATATCAGTCCCAGGCTAACAAGCCAATATGGATCCCAGAAAGAATGCCTATATGCGTCCCCTAAAAGCAAACCCATATGGGTCCCAGCAAGAAAGCCCACATGGTCTCCCAAAAAGCAGGCCTAGATGGGTCAACAAAAGCAAGGCCATATGAGTCCCAGCGAGAGGGACCATATTTGTTCCTAACTAGCAAGCCCATATGGGTCCCAGCAAACATGCTCGGTCTGTTGTGTATTTTTCTGACCAGTTTCTGGCAGTTATCCACGGCGGCCATATTGACTTTGGAATCGTTTTGTCAACTGAAGATTTTCTTTCCAGGAGCACAATGCAAATAACAAGTACGTAAGGCGTAAAACGTCTATTGAATACCTTTTAAGGACAACATACATATGATAATTACTAGTAAGTGTTATTTTCTGCAAATGGCAATCCATTTAAAGTAGGAAAGGATTAAATGTGTTGTTGTATTCAAGAATGACCTTATTTATGGAATGTATATCTATATGCTCACAGCTTGTGCGTAACGTTCATAGAATATTTATTGTTTTATGTATCGCCCAATACATCAAGTATATATAACAAACAGGATCTTAAAATTAACGAAACCCATGCAAACAGTGTCAGCAAAACCCAACTGGGTCTCATATAGAATGCCCATAGAGGACCCATATCGAAACAAGGATAGGTCCTATTTGGGCAACCCATATGGGACAAAGTGGGATTTTGCAAACCCCTTTTGCATGGGTCCCATATGGGTAGCCTATATTGGGGCCCATATTGGATCTATATAGGACCCACGTGTATCCCATATTGCAACCCATAGTGGACCCGTGCTAAAACAGTTCGAAAAATCCCACATGGCTCCATATGGGTTGCTCAAACTGGACCCATATGGAAGCCAATATTGGATCCATATGGGTACCCTATTTTGGACCCACCTTGGGTCCAAATGTGACCCATACAGGTCCCATATCGCAAACCATCTCGGACCCATACAAAAACGGTTTGCAAAATTCCATTTGGCCCCATATGGGTTGCCCATACAGGACCCATATCGAAGCCCATATTGGACCTCTATGTGTATCCAATAAAGGACCCACTTTGGTCCACATGTGACCCACATAGCTTTATATCGCAACCCATCTCTGACCCATACAAATTCATTTTGCAAAATCCCATTTGGCCCAATATGGGTTGCCCATACAGAACCCATATCGAAGCCCGTATTGTACCACTATGGGTATCCCATATAGCACCCACCTTTGTTCCACATGTGACTCACATAGGTCCCATATCGCAACCCACCTGGAACCCATATAAATACAGTTTGCAAAATCCCGTTTGGCCCCATCTGGTTAGCCCATACAGGCTCCATATGATAGCTCATAATGGACCCATATGGGTCCCATATATTCTTGCTGGCTGGTTTAAGTCTGACAAACATATACGGATATAAGCACATGCCCACGCGGACACATGTTCTGTTTTCACAAATGTCTTCCCAGGCATTTGCGAACTCGGAAAGCTTGTATTCAATTTTTATTGGGCCTAGACATGTATCTATGAATATTAATCGTTTGTACTTTACTAACTTACTTTAACATACATTTCATATATAGCTTCCTCCTTGCAACACATGATAACGAGCTAAAGAAGTCCTAACATGGGGTGTTTATTATATATTAAGTGTAGGATAGAGGATGTGTGTAAGTTTTATTGCTGAATAAATATGGTTGATGTTATTAAAATAAACTAACATTTTGAGTCGCACATAAAAATAACATTAATCTGTATTACTTATAAACAAAATACTTGACACTGTGTGTCCCGGGTCTAGAATTTCGGACGACACCGAGTTTGCGTCAGACTTTGAGTTTGAGCACGAGGGTATACAATGCGTTTGATTCTTTCGGTTGGTAGCATTGAATTACTGTTTGCTAAGATAAGCACTTTTAATGATTTGTAACCTAACACGTCACTTCACTCGGAGTGAGTTCCCCTTCGTGTGGCGTAGGCGTGGCAATGTTTACAATGTTCTGTATACTTCCTGAATTTCGTCGTTAACTGGATGTTTTGTCAAGCGTCATAAGGTAACATTCAATACCTGTTTACTTTATATATTCCTTGTCAAATGTGGTGATATTTATGCAGTTAGTGTTAATATTGTTAAATCGTTGTCCATTTACGATATACAAGATTATTCATTAAACAAATCTTGCTGTGTACATACATTTATGTTTGTTTACTTACTGCGGTTTTTTATTACAGTGACCGCTTTAAGAAAAACACTATTTCGAAAACAATTAACATACATTTGTATTTAGAATTTAAGTATATTGACAAAAACCTAGCAGCACATGCTCTATTGGACTGTGAAACAATTGAGTATGTAGTTTTACATTGCCTAAACATCTGTATTGTACGATTATATTGACCTGGCACTCATTAATCACCGGTAGAGCTCGACTGTTCTATTTATATCGGTTTAACGTTTATCTAACGTGTAAAGCACGGATTTCGTAGTCATATAACAAAAGCCCTCATTTACAAAAGATACAAGATACAAGATAGAAAATTTTATTTTAGTCGGGGATTCATAACAGTCAACATTAGCTATGTTATGCTATTGACCGACATAAATAGCAAGATTATAAATAGCATTATTATAAATAAAACAGCATAATTATAATTAAATTGTATGATCAAATGACAACACAAGTTTATAAGAGAAGAGTAGTATATATTAAAAGATACATATAGTATTATAAAAGAAACATTTTTATAAAAGAAGAAACATGGTTATACAATTAGATATATTTCAACCCGTACATGGTCTGTTAAAACATGCATATATTGTTAAGATCAAATGATAATTTATTTACAGCTATACAGTTAATATAAAATAGGTATTTTCTGAATTAGAAAGGTGGTTTCTGTTTAAAAAACAACAAAAAACTAGCCCTAACACTAAACAACCCAAAAACAAAACAAATTAATAGATACATAATTTATAATGCTGGCCCCTAAAAGTTTTGATAAATAGGTAGCTAACTTACATTGTATACATATTTACATAAGACTATGAATAGTATAAAACTGCATTGAAGCCGCTGATCTATGACTATTGTATAAGAACAGTTCAAATAAAGGCAGTGAAAAAGGAAGTGACAGATAAAAGAGACACTGAAATATAAATCAAATTTGGATTGGAATGATCAGCAGCTTCCACCCAGAAGCGCTACACCACATGACATAGCACACTTTGTAATTAACACTGACAGAGCACTTTAAAGCAGTAAAATAAGTAGTTAGCACCGATAGCACATATAGTTTATATTAGATCAAATTACAGCAACTATAGGTGGCGTAAACATAAGCTTAAGCAAAAGCAGCTATATCAACAAAATAGACACAGCTGAAGCAATCAAAGCAAGAGAACGAAAAATGGGATTAACAAGACTAACATGCATGTCAGAAAATTAAAGAGAGCGAAATATAGCATAAATAAGTTTAGTTTATAAGTGTCAGGAAGAATAGCGCGGTGGATAGTGTTTAAGACTTTGAATCACAATGACTGTGGTTCGAATCCTGCCAAAATCTTTCTTTTTTATTATTTTCTTTTACTTCATTACTTCAACATCACTTATTCTCATGACATTTTTACTTATTTTTACTTTATTTTGTTCTTTTTTTCTTTTTTTTTTCTTTTCGTTAGTTTAATTATTTTATCTACATAAAAATGCATTCAAACAGACTCTGTTTCGCTCGCAGTATCGATGCAGCTCTCTTCTGCATCAGAATCGAGGTTGATGATGCGATTCCGTGTCATGACGTCAGCAAAATGATCAATTAAATAGATTAAAATAAATAAATAAACGTAACAAACTAAATGTGCCTGTTCTGGGATTCGAACCCAATACATCACGCTTACAAACTTTGCGTAAAATTTAATACCACTGCACTACAGTATCAACTGTTACGTTGTAAAGATTTAATCAATACATATTCATGTCTGAGTCTCCTATCTGTGTTAGTAGCTTAAAATAGATTTACGAAAATACACGGAATATACATGAGTGCCAGGTCAATAAAATCGCACAATATTTGTTGATATTGTTACAGAAATTTACACGAAATGCAAACCTCGATTACTAGATTATACATAACTATTTAATTACACGAAATTAAATTTAATGTGTTGGTTTTGTAGCGTCAATGTGCATGCTGGATGACGCATTTAACTGTACATGCTATTAAATACAACACGTTAAATGCGTGTTTTCGGGACCGGACAGTTTAGCATGGTTGAACACTAATCAGATATGTATATAGACTCTGTTTTGACAACGGTTTACATGGTTGACAATACTTTTTTTCGGAATATCATTGGTGTAGCAATGAGAAACATTATTTTATTTTATTGATTGCTTTTTTTGAAGAAAAATAGTTTATGCTCTATGTGGTTATACACACATTTTCAGCTTTTGTACTCGAATATCTTATTCATATTGGTTTAGGAGATGTCGTAAATAAACATTGAAACACAAAATGTGGACGCTATAATTTTACAAAACTAAACTTTGAATATGTGTATTCCTTGTTATAAAAGCTTTAAGAAAACAGTATCCGTCGACCATATTCAATGTATCTTGATGATTTTTTTAAAATCTAATTAACATTTAAAAATAGGTTGTAAATAGAACACAAATACAAACGCAGAATGCAAAATTGGTAATAGTATCACGTTGCAGCCATTAGCGACTAAGAATGTAGTGTAAGGTTACAAAATATAGCGCGGAGCTACTGCCAAACGTTGCGCTTATAGTATAGTAGAAGTTAGCCTTTATGTTTGTGTTATAGACATACATTATGTACACAATGGTATAGCATGGTAATTACCTATCCCTGCCCCTTTGTTTTACGGTCAGGCATGGGCGCGGTAGGGTTAAGACTGAAACGACAATACTCTTGATATTGGAAACGAAGGAAAGTTGCAATTGACTGTTCCAGAGTGTCAAGCTGCTCTTTAATTGTACTCTTCATCTTCCAAGCTGTCATGATTAACTTCGGAAATGTTAATATTTGGATGATTGATTTGTGTTATAAAAACAAACTAGTCAGAAAAAATAAACATGAGTGCAAAGTAACACAACTCAATCATCCAAATATCAACATTTCCGAAGTTAATCATTTGTCAACTTGGACTAAACCTATCCTCAAGCATATTATGCATATTCTAGAGGATCTGAATTTAAATAAAAATACAGTACATGAGGATATGTACATCCAGCTACATGAGCAGTAAAATAGAAATCCTTATAAGCCTCCAAAGATACTTAGTTCAGACAAGTGACTTATTGCCTATACAACACCGTACAGATTACAAATAAACATGAAACAAAGACAAGCACAAACATGGTTAACATTGTTAAACGAAGCCACTACGTTGAAACAGTTTATGCTAAGCATTGAGTGTTTAAACTGCATCAATGGTTTTGCCGACCCTAATACTTGGCAAAGTATTTCACTGGTTAATTAATTGTTTCGATTGTTATGTGAATGTGAATACGGGGTTCTTGTGATGGTTATAAAAACGCATTATTATCTTATTCTTCATGGGCGTGATTATTTCAAACATTCCTTCTTTTAGAATATCCATTCAGATTATTTGTTTACATGTACATATATGTCATCCTCACCCGTGCACCAGCATATTCAATTTTATCGTATTTATAATCATCATAAAGATGCAAATCACCGACGTTTTGACACGATATTTTATAATAATCATGTACTTGAGTTGTCTTGAAGGTGGTTATATACACGTAAGTGTCTATAATTATTTGTTACGTTTGGTTTCATTGTAACAGGTTTTTACTTAGTGTTTACTCATCGGTAAACAAAATAAATGTAAATACAGATGTATATCAAACAAAAACCATCACAACGGTTATTGTAGCCTCTTCTTCATTTGGTGTTTGGTAAAGAAAACATAATTTGTTCTGCAAACTACCGATTCCCGATGAGGGGTGGGGGTGAATGCGTGTTAACCATAGCTACCTTTCAGTGTTTTCACATGTTGTGTATACAGGCCACCAATGTGTTATCTGACGTGTCAATATAGCAGACAAATTGATCGTGGCATCTTAATTGTTTTTATTCATATTTTTGTATTTTGGGATTTATCTCCATTTTTTTCTAATAGTGATTTAAAATTCCAGTTCACATCCCGAATGATAATGAAGCTACATATAGCCTACATAAGATAGAAGTACATAGCAATAGTTTATGCAGTGTTTATATCATATTACTATTAGTTTTTTTATTGCAACGAATAACCAGTTCTCCGATTATTAAAGCGGTTAACTGGTATTACATGTAAATTGAATATTCGATTATTGGCGTTCACATCTTCTGCAACAAATGTCACATCTTAATTTGAATGATTACGTAAAACGAATTATTTATTCAACGCTAAGTGAAAATATTGCTTACAGGTGTGCATTTTACTAATTAATGTCTTGTCACGATTCGTGGCGGGATAAAATTATTCGCCACGAAAGTTCGCGATTAAGCGCGAATTTTCGTCGCGAGAATTAGCGAAATTTCGTGACATCGCGATCGAGCGATCTGCACTTCGCGATGTCACGAAATTTCGCTAATTCTCGCGACGAAATCGGCTCGTCGCATTTCGCGAACTTTGCGGGTTTCGTGTGGCACGTACTGTATGTGCAGATCTACAAAATGGTGCCGACGCGCGTGTTAAATCGATATGTATATCTTAATAAGTATGTTTGCGTAATCGTGTATTGCACGGAAAACAAGGTATAGCATATGGTAATATGAGAATTCAATTACTCTCAAATTGGTTTCTTAAGATTTTCACGTCGGTGCCTTGTCAACGTAAGGAGCAGTGTCTGTAATTATTGCGATTTCATATTTTTACGTTAGAAGTGTTAACAATTGAATTGCATTATTACCATTTCATCAAGTCAAGTTAGCTTCATGACTTCACAAGTATGTCTGTTTCTACTAACTATGGTCGGAACCATAATTGAACGCCGAGTATGTAGAGGAAAGGCAAATATTTGATAAATATTCGTCTTAGGATAGTGTCTATGTATATTACGCGAGCGAAATGTGTTGGTAATTCATCCGGCAACAGTAGGTTTTAGCAGAAGCTCACTTAACATGCAGACGTTTTAGATTGAACATTGATAATCGACATTCCCCAAATTTAAAGCAACCAAGTAGAACACCTCTACGTTTATCGGCATGTAATTTAAAGCGAACAAAAATGTATTGAGTGGCAAAATCCATATTATTAAACAATGGCCTTGGGGTAACATTACGTTTACTTAGACGTTTTCATTGTGTCATTGTGTTTTGAACAATAACAAAGATTGGTTACGATATGTGTGCTTTGTAAAATCAGCTACACTTTAGCACAGATTAGCAAATATTTTTAGTTGTCTTTAATCTAACGGTGCAAATATTATGTTTATCCCATCATCACGCCTGTATTGACGAAATAACACACCGTGGCATAAACTTAGCTGTATTCTACCTTTTTGAATACGCAAACACGTGCATACTAATGACGTTATTTTGTTTATTTTCGTGAAGTCTTTTGATGTTTTTCGTATAATCCAGTGATTTTCTTTAGTTTTTTGTCAAAATAAAGACATAGAATGATGGTATAAATAGAATACCAGGTAAGTGTTGAATACAGATATGTTTATTTGCTCGGCATGAAAACCTAAACCACTCGCCAAGGATCGTGGTTAAAGCTTTCTAAGCCTCGCTAAATAAACTTACCCGTATTCAACACTAACCTAGTATTCTCTATATATACTATAACAAAGTATGCAGTAAACGGACATAGCTTAGGTGGCAATATCATATGTAATCGCTTCAGTTACTGATACCGCATATTCCTATCATTAACATTTATCGCATATACGTATTCAAGGAACGAATAAGTTATATTTATTTATTATTTGTGCTACATATTTGTAAATGGATTATTTTTTGTGTCAACACAAACACTCTGTCAAATTCGGTAATTATCGGAATGTATTTTTACACGTTTCAATATCGTGTGTAGATCTAGCTTGACATATACTAAAATAAAATATTTTATCAAATAAATATGATAGAAATATGATGAATTGCTTATCTTAACTCTTAACTCTGGCTAATCTGGCAAACGTAACCGGAATTATTCTAATTCTCCTCCAACAAAAGGGAAAGGGGAATAACAGACACCAATGGCGATTTATTATGTATTTAATCCAAAACAGATTAAAATGAGACATAACTATCCACTAAACAATGCATCACATATCCGTTCGGAACTAAACTGTTTACATAGTCGTTGAGCGTCATCTAATGACTTCATCTTTTTTATAACTCATTCTAAAAAAAAATTGTTTACGTGACATAAAATAGTTTTTTGGGCATTACAGAGAAAAATATGCTGAAATAAGATATAAGGTTAATGGAATATTACACTTTAAATAGTACACTAGAACAACATATATAAGCATACTATTCTATATTGATATGTGTGTGCACATGAACCACACCAGTTGTAGTTTGAAGCATTCGGTTTACACTATTTCGAATACACATTTATAAAACTGTTTATGATTGTTGTATGTTTTTAAACAGTTATATGACAAAAGGGTCATATGTTTGAAGGTATTTAGAGAAAATTTAAATGTAGCAAAGGAGAATATGTATAAACAAAAAGTAAAGTCACTATATATTTGTAACTTATACAGCAAAATATGTGTTGAATTGTTGCTCATTTCAGCAAATAGTGCTTGCATTTCCTCCACACGTCATTGTCCCAATTGGAAATTAATTAAATGTTCTTTTTATAAAATCGACATGTCAACGCGTGTAGTACCCCATTTGGATAAAATATTTGTCTACAAACGTAGTCAAGAATAAAATTGCCGAGTTATTATTATATCGGAGGCTGGCACCACTACCTTTCATTTAACCATCCTTTCTTTTACACATACATTGTTAACACCCATGCCCAAAGTACCACAATGGTATTTTAATGTTATTGGATATTACATGTCTTGCTCTAATACATTTCATAAATCCTCCAAAACGTTATGCTACTAAAAAATTTGCATTAGTCTGTAAGGCAGCCAAGAACTTACCTTTTTCACTTCAAACATCTTGACTTTACTTGTCTATTTACACAAGGTGCATTAAGGAGCTTGATCGATATAATACTTGTCATAACTATACGCAATGTGAACAAGCTTGGTCAAACTAGGATAACAAGAGACCTTCATTTTCTATATTATAGTTGACGTAATGATAATACAATGTATTTGTTCTAAACAAGTATGTTTTAGATTTGATGAAGTCAACAATATTACTGCCAAAAGTACCACAATGGTCATTTAATGTAATTTGACATTATGTTTCGTGCTCTAATACATTTCAATAATCCTCCAAAACGTTATGCTACTGCACAGTATGCATTAGTTTGTAAGGCAGCCAAGAACTTCCCTTTTGACTTACAACATCTCGACTTTACTTTTCATTTCAATATAGTCATACACTGTATCTATTCTAAACACATATGATCTAGGTTTGATGAAGTAAACAATATTAACTTTAAACCATATACATGTTGTCTGCAGATGAAGTAAGCAATATACCTCAATGTATTTCAGGTACACATCAGTTTTTCGGAAGAAGACGCATCTGGAAAAGCATAACAACAAATCTCGTATATCACTATCCAAGTGAATTCGGTTATGTACAGTACATTCAATATTGTGTAAGGATGTGTGATCAACAAGAATGTTATTCGGAAAAAATGACGTGCGATCCGTGTTTAGTCGAAGGAAAGAAAGAAAAGCCACAACATTTCTGTGTAAATTGCTTAGAATATTTTTGCATCACCTGTGCAAAATATCACCGGAAATACAAGCAGTCACGTGATCATACTATTCTTGATGATTTACCAAAGAATACTAGCATTTATGAAAAAATACAAAAGTTCTCCCGCTGCCTTTTGCATCCGGAAATCGAGATAGACAAATTCTGCAAGCAACACGATGCGATGATTTGTCGTTATTGTTTCAAGGATAAGCACAGTACATGTGAAAATGTTGTTTACATTGATGAGTGCCAACAAGGTAATACTGAAGCTATACCTGGCAAGCTTGTCGAAATAAAGACTAAGTATTCGACACAGAAAACGATACTGGCAAAGCAACTGGAAGAACTCCAGGTTAACAATTCAGAAGTTGAAAACAATATCAAGGAATTTGTACAACAAATAAGAGACGTGGCAGACAGAGTAGAAAGATCTTTGAACGAAAATCACAAATCACTTGTTTCCCCACCGTTTGAGGCCATTAGACAACGCATTGAAAGGATAGGAGAAAACGAAAAGAAATATAATGAATGCAAAACGTTTTATGATATAATGTCAAAGAATTGTTCAGAGAAAGATCAATATATTTTGGTTTGCAAATTAAACGAATTGTTGAATGATTCAGTGTTACAAGAAAATTTACAAGCTGGAGCTTCTCCACATGCAAGAATGGTTACGCCAGTACATAGACAAGAGCTCTTTGAAAGACTTTTAGAATGCGAAGTAAAATTATGTATAAATGAAGAGTTAGTACAAGAAAATTGCAGCGATGAGGACATTAATTCTGCTTTTTGTAATGTTCACGCGAATGCAGACGAATTGAAAACCGCAGAAAGTGAAAAAATCATACAGGTACACGACAATGTTTTAGATTGTGGGACTGATAAATCAATACAGGGAAAAGAACATTTATTTTATTCGCAAATCGGAGACACTGTGAAGGCTGTAGAAAATCAATTAGATGACAACTACCCATTTTTAAAGATGATTTTTGGTAACAAGGACAAAGTATTTGACATTCATAGAACGGATAAGATTGAAACAGGAGCGTGTAATATCGTGACATTGGACGTTTTATCCGATGGACGAATCATTTTGATAGATGATGGTCAAAATGTTCTAAAACTTTTCTCGGCAGAATTAACGTTTATTTCATTTATGAGCTTGACCCATGAACCTACGGATATGTGTGTTGTAGAAGAGAATGGGGACACAACATTCACAGTGGCAGTGTGCTTTGAAGGCCGCAATTATATACGCATAATTGAACATTCTATGGACTTTAAAACAGCAAAAAATATTCAGTGCAAAGGTACTATTTTAAGTCTAACAATGTTTGTTCCGGATATCTTAGTTCTGGCATATGATAAAAATAGAAGAAATACGCATCATATAATACAAGTAATCCAACCGACATCCGGACATATTCGCTTCGTTTTTAATGTACCTAGACTCATGGCTACCAAAGCCGGATCGGGTATATGTATGCACGACTTGTTAAAAATTCGATCATGCACTGCTGCCAGACGAATCATTTTAGCAGCAGACAATGAAATATATGTTTTCATCTTCTCTAAAGGTAATTCAGTAGAGGAAAGGTTCCGAAAATCGCTGCAATGTGATTGGTTTTACCAGCGATCGGGCAATATATATTTGACTTCTGTAACGGATGTAAAGACGGACCTGCTAGGAAATATTTATATTTGCGATCTGAAGAGCGGCATACATCAGGTTTCTGCAAAATCACACAAAGACCGTCGCATTCTCTTTCCAAACATCGGAGAGGTGTCTTCAATGGTAATCGATATGCCTCGGAGGCGCATCTTTTTATGTCACGCAAATACATCATTGGCGTCTGTTTTTCTCATGCAGTAGTGCGGCATATAAATTGAATTTAAAACCATCATTTTCGACAACGCGCTTTAATTGTAAAGTTATTTTACCCATTGACATGTAGGACATGATAGTAGTCAATATGTGGTGTTAAACGTCATACTATAGAATGATAACGATTTCAATATTTAGTCACGCAGATTGACGATGCAAAGTATAGGTGATATTTATACAATCGGTATTAATACAGTGTTGTGCATCCTTTGTTTGTTTGAAGAAAATCGTGATTGTTTAACGATATGTGAATATCTACACCAAGCTTATTCAGTGTTGAATATTGACTCCGTGTTTTGGCACCCCTTTGTAGAATACGGATATTCAAAACATGTTGACAGATTCACCCTGGCAGCCGCACCCTAGGATATCGGGCGATATCACCCCGGGTCTTTGCGTATGAGGTGACGAACAATTAATTGACCTCGATGCTATTATGTCAGTAATTTAATGAAACACATATGTAGATTGGATGTCACTGGTGAAAATCTAGATTTTTCTCTTGCAAAGGCGATAAGTGAAACTGATGACACGAGAAAACAATAATCAAAGGCGACAGATTTACAGTCTCATGCAGAACAATATACTAATTGGAAACATTCCGAAAGAACATGAACCTTACGAGAAACATTAAAATGATTCCAAAATTGAAATATATGTTATGAAAGATGAAACAGCACAGGATATTGTTAAAGGCATTCATTTCGAACGTGTGCAACGTTATTATTTGTTCAATGTTGACAAGGTTCCGCAAAGCGGTCTACGGAATCCATGGCCGTCGAGGTTGGACTTTTTGTACTGACATAGAATATTCACAAGCAAAATTAGGAATAGTGCTTTAACTGATATATTTATAAATATTTTACGATTGTCTTATTTGAGTTTGGGTGCAATAATAAGTCCAAATATGATTTAAACCATTTTAAATGCTATAATGTACAAAATCATTCAATTGAGTTTCAAAAGACAAAATCCATTCGGTACTTAATAATTAGATTAAGGGAAATCAAACTACGCGAAAGTCAAAGTTATTGTACGTCGAAGTTATTTTACTAGTACTTTGTAGACAGGTCTGTTCTACAACAATTCAAAAGTATCATTGCTTGAATTGTTAACTTACACACATGCTCTCGTTTCTGTTTAAAAATGTCTTATTTAAATGCATGGAAGCGTACCCGTGCCGCTATTGTTGTTTTTTTCCGGTTGTTATTTCTTATCAACAAAAGGCTGGTTTATGTGTTATGTTCACATACGTATGAAAATTCCGCTGTTGCCCTAGTTTTTCTTATTAACTAAATATGTATAAATAGTTATTGTCACGTTCAGTACAGTATATGACCCACACTGAGGTATGCATTATATTTCAATGAACTAAATATGTATAAATAGTTGAATTATTGTCATTGTCAGTACAGTATATGGCCTATACATAGACATGCATTATACTTCAATATATTGCATATTGTTCTAACAATTCCAAGTGATTTGAAGATATGTTATTTGCTAAAAAAAACACACTCATAGACACACACACACGCACGCACGCGCACACGCACACACACGCACGCACAAGTGCACTCACGCACACACACATGCACACACGTACGCACACGCAAACACACGCACACGCACGCACGCACACATACACGCACACACGCACACACACGCACACACACGCGCGCACACGCACACACACATACACGCACACATACACATACACACACACACCGCGCATACAATAACAAGCCAGTTAGAATGCATGCATAATTATCTGAACATTATTTATCTTCTAACTGGTTTATGCAGCATATGATAAAATCTGTTTCAACTGCTATTTATACATTATTGGATTTTTGTTATTATCATATATTTGCTGTTGTTGTATTTGTGTGTTTGTTGCTAAAATATAAATGTGTCTTACATTGTATGATAATAATGATTGTTCATAAAACATATTTAGTATGTTGCTCAAATACAAATGTGTCTTTACATTGCAGAATTATAAATAACTGTTCATAAAACATGTCTAGGTATATAAATAATTGCTCATAGAAATATGTCTGCAACATACATATGTGACTAGTAGCTATGCAAAGCTTTCATCCACTATCTTGCATATGTTTCATTTTTAATGTATTTGTGTTTCAAATACATGAATAAATGCAGTAACCAAATACGGAAAAGTTAATGCATGTTCCAAAGCTGATTTTTTAATTCAGCTTAAAATGCTTTCTTGGTGAATAACTTTATTCTGAGATTAATATGCCTGTAAATATACTATTTGCTATTTTCTGAGCATTTGAATTTACCACTTTTAAAGTATCTTCAAGCTAGAATAGCATATACTTAATGTACTAAAACAGCTTCTATGAATGTCTAAATAACTGTGGTCACAAAAAAAAAACATTCTTCACTTAACACAATTATAACTTAATAATATAAATAATACATTCGTAAACTGCTTCTTTTTTGCTTTCGATTGAAGCTCATAGATGTTAAGTTACAATCAAATGAATGTTTAACTATTTATAATAAGCTATATTACGAAACGAAAGATATGTTAAATTGTTGAATCGTTTGTGATGTAGGTATATGTAAGCTTGTCATAGTCTGTTTGTATATTATGTGTACTGTTTGAAACAGTTTTCACTATCCGAATATACATTTAAAATAAATGAAATTTTATAATGCTTTTGAAAATAGAAAAACCTTAATTTTATCCTTAATAATTATAAAACAGATTCCTTCTGTTATATGTGTCTTAATATTATCAGTATGTTTTGTACTGCTCTCAGATAGGTTTAAGCATTAAAAACAATGCTACATTTAACAAACATTTACTAAATTATATACTTGTTGCAGTACAGAAAATTTTAAGATCATCATTTTAGTCTTTTTGTATAATATAACAATATAAATCAATTTATTTGAAAGTGGAAGTGTTGTACAGTTACTTTTTACTGTCCTTTCTTTAAATGATTTATGTACAGATCCACTGAACTATATTGTATAGTTGTATATGTGTATTTGTCGTTGTAAGTTTCTTGATTAAGTTTTATGTACACATAAACTCTTCCTGTCAATACTAGTATAAACTATTCCTTTTAACCTGTATGTAGTATATAGCAATACATTTCCAGTTATTGAAAGTGTGGTGTGTATGCTTTTTCGCTGTCTTTTCTTTATATGTTTTATGTACAGATCTACTGTACTATATTGTAATGTGGTATGTGTGTACTTCGCATTGTAATTTATTGTTTGAGATTTATGTACACTCAAACTCTAACTGCAATATCTATTATAAACTCTTCATTTTAGCTCCTTTATATAATGCAGCAATACTTACTATAATGTACAAATCTACTGCACTATGTGCTTGGTATTGGCAGTGTTCGTACGATTAATGTTCACACTAACTCTACTTGCAATTACTTGTTACTTGTATTAACTCTTCCTTATATATTGTGTCAATATGTATAACAATAATTATCAATACAGATTCGGGAGCAGGGCAAAATTGTCGGTGCGGGCGCATAAAAAAATATATAAAAAATTCGATTTACGATTTTATTGTGCGGCAAATCCGACGAACATCCGATCAATTTGTTGTGGACTTACCTGTTGAAAAGTCAGACCGCTAGATCCGGACGGCGGAGTAGCTGTGTATATTAATGAAGCATTAGCATACATACGTAGAGAAGACCTTGAACCGATCGGACTAGAATGAATATGGCTTTAAATAAAATTATGTAAAAACAAAACAATCTTATTCGGAGTAGTCTACAGCCCACCAAATGCCGACACCGCATATATGAATCTACTAGAAACTTCATTTGGATTAGCGACCGACACTGGAATTCGCGATATAATTGTTACAGGCGACTTCAATCTTAATACACGGGCATTACTTTCATAGAACACTCGACATGTGTGATCAACCTTGTTAGTAACCCCGATTCGATTGTTTCATATGGTACTGGCGAACCATTCCTTAACCAAAACATACGTTACCACTGTCCAGTATTTGGTGTAGTAAAACATAATAAGCCTGTTCGCAAAAGTTTTAATCGACACATATGGCGCTATGATTTAGGGGATTATGTAAAATTACGAACTTTACTTTCAGGTGTAGAATGGGATCATTTTCGTCGATTAAGATATAAATATAATGTAACACACGCTATTTTTGATGCTGCACTAAAGTCAATCCCCAATAAAAATGTCTGCATTAGGACAGGAGATGCCCCGTGGATAAATAATATCATCAAATCCAAAATACGTAAACATAAACGATTATATCACAAAGCTAAACTATCTGGCTCACATATTCATCGGGCAAAATTTCAAAGTGTACGTTATCAAGTTGTCTCACTTATACGTGAAGTCACAACGCATTACATAGAAAATCTCAGCTACATTAAAATCATCCAATGTTAGCTCAAAAGATTGGTGGAAAATTCTGCGAAATTGTGTTTCCCCTAACGAACATAAGTCAATACCATCTTTACGTGACGAAAGAACGGACGCTCTTATTACAGATGATATTAAAAAGGCTGATATGCTTAATGAATATTTCGCTATGCAGTCTTATATAGATGACTCTAATCGAGAAGTACCATCAAGCAATAATTCTTGTCAACATATCATTCAGTCTATTTCTAGAAAGCCTAATGAAGTATTAGACGCCTTTAAAAATTTTAAATGGGGTAAAGCCTCGGGTCCAGATGGGATTGATAAGCGAATCTTACGCGAATCTATGCATCAGTTAAAAACAATGTGTGTGCAGTCTTTAAAAAAGGTGATCCTTCATAAGCGTCTAACTATCGACCTATATCTCTTTTAAATTCTCTTGAAAAGGTTTTTGAAAGGATTCTTTAAAAACATATATTACATTTTCTAAAGGGTTACTCTTTTTTCACGCAGTCTCAGTCTGGTTTTCTACTAGGGGATTCAGTCGTAAATCAATTCACTTACATTTATGAAAAATTCTGTAAAGCTCTGGAAAACCGCCTCGAAGTACGAGTTGTCTTCTTTGATATAAGTAAGGCCTTTGATAAAGTCTGGCATAAGGGACTACTGTATAAACTCTATTCTGCTGGTATAAGCGGCGACTTACTGAAATGGATAAGTAACTACCTGTCTTTTAGAAAACATAATGTTGTGCCGAATCTCGTTTTGCTAATATATGTGCAGGTGTCCCCCAGGGTTCTATTCTCGGTCCGTTAATGTTTTTGATATACATAAATGACATTGTTTCGAATATACGTTCATGCGTAAACCTCTTTGCAGACGATACAAGCCTATACATGATAGTAAATTCTACCGATTAGACAGCAGCCGTAATCCAAGCTGATATTGATCGAACAAATACGTAGGCTGATCAGTGGTTGGTAAAATTTAATCCTGCAAAGACAGAATCTCTAATACTATCTCCAAAACAAAATAGACCAATCCACCCGCCTCTGACAATGCAAAACGTACCCATTCCAGAAGTCAATGTCCATAAACACTTAGGAATCTATTTGGCCAACGACTGCACTTGGCATGAACATATTGCACATATCAAAGACAAAGCATGGCAGCGATTAAATATTATGCGCCGTCTTAAATATACTCTTGATCGAAACGCTTTAGACGCTATATACTTGAATATTCGGATGTTGTATTTGACAATTGTTGTCAGTTTTAAAAAGATGACTTAGAAATAATTCAAATTGAAGCTGCGAATTGCATCGGGTTGTACCAAACTTGTTTCGATAAACGGGTTATACAGAGAGGTTGGGTGAGAAACATTAAATATGCGGCGCCAGAAACATAAACTTATTCTCATGTATAAAACTACCGCAAATCTAAGGCCGACGTACCTTAAATATATAGTGCCTGATACAGTCGGAGCTAATAGCCAGTATCCATTGCGAAATGGAGCAAACAGTAGAAATGTGACAACACGTACAACCACATATTCAAATTCATTTGTACCATCAACACTAAAGCTAAAAAAATTAATTATTTGTTTCTCAGGCAGCGCCGCAACGTTTTTTATGGCCCGCCACGAATTTGATTTAATGCCAAGCAAAATGCATTAGCTATTTTTTGACGATCGCGCCCGGGTTTTATAGGAGCAGTCCAGAAATATGTTAATACAAATAAAACTTTAAAGAAAGTGTTTCTAATGGGCATGTTACCAAACAAAATACAAAAACTACGCACTGAAATCTGTGAATTGTTAACATTTGGGTAACTTGCTATCGTCTATTTGCTGTATGCGATAACTGGTGATGACTCTGGAGTATACAAGCATGTACATTATAGTATATTCCGTTCGTACCAAGTGCTTTTGAACAATGTCTTTCGTAAATAAGAAACAGATTTCGGACGAATAAACACCATAAGCGTTCATAAGAACTATAACTAAAATTACGATGTATTGAATTAGATCCCATGGACAGCGGCTCAAAAAAATTAACGAATCCGCAGTTTAACATAGCGGAAGAAGAGTAACCCGGTGGATATTTCGGTATTTCCAGTAACTTTCTTCCTGTCTGATTTAATTATATAAATCGGATATACACAAATTGTGAAATACTGTGTAAATTTTGAAAAGAATAGTCATTTTCGATTGGGAACCTTTATAAATATCGTCTATTTTTTTATTTAGACTTGTTTCGTAGATGCTTTTGCTTGTGTAATAGCATTCCTTATTCAAAAAAGAAAATCTGTGTCAATATAAGTTCTATGGAAACAAACGAAAATGCCAGTTGCATTGACATGTGTTGATTTTCCTTTCTAAAAATAATTGGTTATTTATTGCAAAAATATTTCTTATTTTTGACAGTTATAAATTATGAATTACGAACAGTTAAATATAATAAATAGAAGTACTTAAATGCTGATGGTATATCAATTTGAAGGCACTAATGTGAATTATGAACATTCAAATTGATTGTCTTTTTACGTCAGCTTGCATAAATGACCGTTTGCGATTAATAAACCTATATTTAGAATTTTATAAAAAGGGATGCTTATGTTGTTATTAAAACATAAAATTTTCTTTAGTCCGCACTTACTTACTTGTGTTAATAAACCATTACAGAGTGCCAATAGGAAAGAGAAGGAGAAAAAAATAAAATAAAATACTTCAATAAAAAGAAATTCGCCCTCTCTCCTGATTTTTTGAAAAAAGTGCCTGAGAAACAAATCATTATTTTTTTGTAGCCTAATGGAATGGAACAACCTTCCTCTGGAAACAATAAATTTTGATTCAAATTGCAACTCGATAATGATAATATTAAGCCTAATTTATTATATAACTTTGGTGAAAGACGCCAACAGATGCTCCACTCCAGACTCAGAACTAAATGTAGTTCACTTAAGCAACATCTATATATGTGCAATATTGTTCTATCACCTTTATGCAACTGTGGTGCAGCGAATCAGTAATCCATTATTTTTTCAATGTAACTTATTCAGGCAACAACGAGAGGTTCTTATCAGAACAATTGTTCCTATGACATCCTCAACCCTTAACACATTTTTATATGGAGATGAAAGTATTGACTATGATAAAAAACACGCGTATTTTTGACGCAGTTCATATGTACAAACAACTAGTAAACGATTTGATACCTAGCTCTCTGTTATAGCGAAAAACTCATTTCATGTTAAACTGTACTTTTTTCCAATCTAAACCATTATTCAATTACGTTTTACTCTCTATCCGAGGTTTCACCTCTACCATTTAAGTCGTTCTCCACTCTCTAGGATTTATATTATTCTATCGGATATTATCCTACATATCTGGCTAACCAGCACCCTAAATTGTTATATTCTAACACATGACTACCACTTATAGAAATGTTACATACTTGCATGCAAATACTATTTATGGAGAAGAACCATATAAGATTTTATCTTCCGTTCCTATTCATTTTCTGAACGTGCGAATTATTTGTAAAAGTATATGTATATGTTTTGTATATTCACATGTGTTCATGAAATAAAATATGATTAAACCAACTACGCTAGAATTGCTCATGTAAGATTTGGACACGGTTATTATATTGGAACATTTTCTTATGCATGTTCATCGGGTTTAAGTGTTATTGATTAATCATTGTTGAATGAATGTAAATTGGTTTAAATGATTTTCATAATTGCGTGTTTCTATTAAATGTATGTTTCAATAACGATCGGTAAAGTCGAATATATTATGTGATATTGTAGGTTCCATCGTATAAACGTTATCCTAAATTCAATAAAAAGGTCTTTTTGAAACAACTCTTAAGAAAAAAAATACCCCCAAAATCTTAACAACAACAGAGTTACTACTAGTTATTTGAATTTGGTTCTAAATATCTTTTGGTATAAGCAATAAAGTGCAGCAAAATATGCTGCCGCTAATAATGTTAGCGAAGCACATACGGTTTTAAAAGGAGACTAGCAATGATATTATTGAATTTAAAAGGTATTGGCTAGCAGAGCTAGGAATGGTTTATGGTATAAATTATCTAATTTTTTCTGAGAGAAAAACCTTGATAATGTGCGCATGTATAAAATAGTGTTTTTTTTTAATTCAGACTGTTTATGCGGTATAGGTTCCATGCAAAATACCTGTGTTTGCGATGATGCTAATTGTTATGTTTCTATTGATAATCGAACAGGTATTTATTTTTTGTAGATGCTATGTTATGCTATGTTGTGGTATGCCATGCAATGCCATACCATGCCATGAGATGCCACAATGAACTAATCGAATGTCGCCTTGTTGAATCGTATCACATTTAGAATAAGTTTAAATCGTTTAAACACGTGCGCTGTAGTTTTAACTGAAATAGCTTGTGCGTTGTATAGCTTCATTCGTATGTCGTTTATGCATTGTTCAAAAGCCAGTAAATGTGTTGGCAGTTTCAATAATTTCCGAAGTATCAATATATATTCAACCTAAATATTTGTTGCATGCTATTATATTATCTTATACGCCTCTGGGTTAGATACCAGTAAATCATTGCGTATCCCTCCGTGGTCCATTCGAACGTAGTGCCTATTACTAAAGAGTTCCTTTTCTCTTCTGGTATAAAAGCCATTTAGAAATCTCAGACATGCATTTTGTGGTTATGTCTAATATCCTATGTGTGTCTGCACCATTTTGGTACATTTCATTGGAGGCTAAGTTGAAAGATGAGCTTTTCGGGTGTATTTACTGTGGCATAGGGCTTTTATCGAAATATGACTACCGAAACCCTATTTTCTAACGGTGTCTGCATTCAGGTGAGATGAATTTTCTTAGAAGTAACCTGCCATATTTTTATTGCAATTTTTGGAAATTAAAGATTCATCTTTAAACTCATACCAAGCTTGCATAATCTGAAATCTGAAAGTTCGCCGTTTTATAATGGGACCCTATGGGTATTGGATTTACTGATATCTAACTTTGAATTTTCACCCAAAACGAAAATGAAAGTAGCTTTTTATAATAAACACGCTAAACAGTGTTAAACACAAACAACTGGTATTGTATGTGTAAAGAAATATATTTGACTATCAGTATTACGTTAATATTAGACTGATAAATGGTATTAGTAAAGTTATTTTATGAAACAACTTTCATACGCGGGGTAACTTCATGCGTAAGCACATTTCGCTTCTCGGGGAGAAATAATGCGGTTAAGTAAGATGTTAGACGTGTGACATCGTCCTCTGTGTACAGAATGACGTGATAGTCGTAGCGATAATTTAATGGTTTGTAACCTAACAAGTTACTTTGGTTTCCATGGATTTTCCTTTAAGAAGAACGTGCCATACCTAACAAGTTACCTTCGTGTCCAGTGCTTTTCCGTAAAGGAAAATGTGCCGAGTCGTTACGGCCTGAATAAGCATATGATGTGTATCCTATTTTATACACATAATTATGATATTTAATCCTTTCTAATAGTTTACTACCATACCGGATGTGTGTAGGACACACTATCAAATAGCGCATTCACATGAAGGGGTTGTCTCAACATACAAATGTTTGCTCATAAATGTGACAATACGGGTATAAATATGACATTACACCACTCCATTCAAGGGAAATTGGCAGGCTAGTCATCAGATAAAAATAAATATCATCAAATTTTGTTATAATTATTATTTTATATTCTTAAGATTCGTTTAAAATTAAGCAATTTTAACATAAAACTGTAATAAATACAACTAATATACACATTTTATACATGCATTACTGAGCTATAAATGCTCTGCAAATAAATTGCTATTCTGAAATTGACACGTCACTTTTCGTTTAGTCGGATGACTAGGATGAATTGATCATAACTGCAGAATGTAGATATATTCTGCAGTTTCCTTTAAACACTTACCCAATCATTAATATGAACTATATTGAAGTTTCTAATAAAATAGCTTTTATTGTTTTTGAACCACTGAATTACACAGTGAAATACTGTAAAAAAAATTACAATACATATTTCCAAAACATATAATCCTATAATAACAATAGCTTCGATAACCGTAAAAAACATTAGAGTTACAGCAACAAGATACACAATATATGAACACAGTCACAAACCAATGTATGGCGACTGTATGACTACTGTGAAATTAACGTTTGAATAAATAAAGCATACACGAAAGTATTAACTATATGTTAACATCAAAGCGCTAAAAGCGCTGATGTTGATCGCTTTGTTAGTTCACTTTTGTGTAACACTGGCACAGGTCAGTATTTTTAAATGTTTAAAGCAAAAAACATTTAAATTAAACACAGCAGTTTCGAAATGTTTTGTTGAGATTGTCTAAACGAAAATCGGTCTACAGTTTTCAATATTAACAATCGAGAATAAACTGTAACGATTCTTATAACATCAATAAGTAGTTATTGAAAAGGTTAGTGCACTTATATTACAATTATAATTCAATAACATAACGTCAGATGAAACTTACTGATTCATCTCAATAACTTATCCCAAATGGCACTTAAGACCCGTTATGGTATGTGTTAAAGAAAGTTTCGCAAATATGTTAAAAAACAATAGTATTAAACATGTATATTTAAATCAAGAAATCAAATCCCTTATGCACAATAGCGAACTATCGAAGATGCATGTATTACACTTATTGTGAAAAATATATCGTATATAAAATTCTGACCACATACTAATAGATGTGTATAAACAAAATGTATGCCAACATATTCTTAAATGCAGCATTTACAAAATAAACTTCAAATAATATTAAAGGGCTTATCGACGTCTTTTCGAATAGATAGACACATTTTTAAACAAGATACATTCACATTTTTTTGGAATAAAGTTTTCGAGTAGCCAAATATATATATGGAATTATTAACAAAACTTATATGCATAGACAAACAATTTTTGGGAAAACACTGTCCTAGTAAGATTGGAAATCACGTCCACTAATCGCGCACGTCAATGAAAACCGTCGTTCGTTTATTAATGACGCGCATGCGCATAACGGTGCATCTTGTATATTCAATTCATATTGGTATTACTACTACTAATTTCCCCGCGCACGCGGAATAGTCATTGATGACCAGTGTGTATATAACAAAATTATATGAATCATGTCGTGGGAAACCCGGGCTTAATGAATGTGCATAAAGTGTCGTCCCGGACAGCAGATGATCACAATTAATCATATCAACGCATATCAATTCTACACTAATATTTATTTATAGTTTACCTAGGGGTTCATCTCAATTAACACATAAAAAACGAACGTCCGTTCCGGATTAATACTAACCAACGACTGAACAAGTCGCTAAAAAGGGCGGATTATTTAAAATACAGTAAGCAAGAAAGTAAGAAATAATCATATAATTTTGCGAAAATGAATTAAATTTGTGTTTTTCATATTAGCCTTATTTTAGAAATTACAATAAGAGTTTTAACATCTTAGGTAAATAATAGCTTAAATGTATAAGACACGCATTCTTATAGTATCACAACAATATGAAACATGGCAAACTGATTATTAGCTCGACTTTCGAAGAGAAAATAAGTTGAGTTATTGTCGTCGCTCTGTCGTCTGCGTCTGCGATAGTTAAGTTTTTTGGTTAACTTGATTTGGTTAGGTTTTTTGGTTAAGTTGTTGGTTAAGTTTTTTGTCAGAGTCCATTTCTCAAAACTCAAAGGCATCCTTTCAATACTTGTTTGCTATCACAAGAGTAATCCATTACAACAAGGCAGGTAACCCTGAGATATGTTTTTTTAGAGTAATCTGACTTTGTTTGGACTTATAATATTTTGACAAATTTTGGTAAATATATAACTTTTCAATAACTATCACATACATTAAATAGAAACTCAAGATGCATGATTATGGTGCTAACCCCGTTCTACAGACAAGAGGAGGTAGCTCTTTCAAGGATTTTGTTGGAGTTGTTACCCTATTTTCAACTTACAATTTTCGCTTTAGATCAAAATTGCCAATACCTATATGAGGGATAGACTTGAACCTCAAAGTACTTAATCTCAGTGATGAACAAAGTGTGAAGACAAGAGGAGGTAACTCTATCAAGGATTTAATTGTCTATTTTTAACTTAAGAATTTTAGATTTAGGCCAAATTTCTAAATATCTTTAAGAGGTATTGACTTGAAATTCCACATATTTCATCACAGTGATGAACCCATTCTATAAACATAAGGGCAGAGTATTATCAAACATTTGCATCAGTCGGCGGGATTTTGTCCAATACACGACTTTCCACAGTTCTAAATTTAT